>PVKU01007073.1:0-93230 GCA_004027475.1 Anoura caudifer | reverse complement strand
GAGCATCTTTTCATGTGTCTCTGGATCCTGTGTATGTCCTCCTTGGAGAAGTGTCCAAGTCTTTTGCCCATTTTTTAATTGGGCTCCTCATCTTCTTAGAGTGGAGTCATGTAAGTTCTTTATATATTTTGGAGATTAAACCCTTGTCTGAGGTATCATTAGCAAATATGTTTTCCCATACAGTTGGTTCTCTTTTTATTTTAAAACTGTTTTCTTTAGCCATGCAGAAGCTTTTTATTTTGATGAGATCCCATTTGTTTATTCTTTCCTTTATGTCCCTTGCTTTAAGGGACATATCAGTAAAAATGTTGTTGCGTGAAATGTCTGAGATTTTCCTGCCTACGTTCTCCTCTTGGGCTTTAATGGTGTCATGGCTTATATTTAAATCTTTTATCCACCTTGAATTTTTTTTGTGTGTGTATGGTGTAAGTTGGTGCTCAAGTTTCATTTTTTTGCACATAGCTGTCCAGTTCTCCCAACACCACTTATTGAACAGGCTATTTTTATTCCATTTTATGTTGCTGCCTCCTTTGTCAAATATTAATTGATCATAGAGAATTGGGTTTACTTCTGGGCTCTCTGTTCTATTCCACTGGTCCATGTGCCTGTTTTTATGCCAGTACCAGGCTGTTTTGATTACAGTGGCCTTGTAATACAGTTTGGTGTCAAGTATTGTGCTCCCTCCTACTTTCCTCTTCTTTCTCAAAATTGTTGCAGCTATTCGAGGTTGTTGATGTTCTCATATAAATTTTCTAAGTATTTGTTCTATGTCTGTGAAATATGCCATTGGTACTTTAATAGGTATTGCATTGAATCTGTAAATTGCTTTGGGTAGTATGGACATTTTGATGATGTTAATTCTTCCGATCCATGAACACGGGATATGTTTCCATTTGTTTGTATCTTCCTTGATTTCTTTCTTCAGTGTTGTGTAGTTTTCTGCATACAGGTCTTTTACCTCCTTGGTTAGGTTTATTCCTAGGTTATTTTATTTTTCTTTTTGCTATATCGAATGGGATTTTTTTCTTGATTTCTGCCTCTGCTCTTTCATTGTTGGTACACAGAAATGCCTTTGATTTCTGGATATTGACTTTGTATCCAGCTGTTTGGCCAAATTCATTCATTAGGTTGAGCAGCTTTTTGGCTGAGTCTATAGGATTTTCTGTGTACACTATCATGTCATCTGCAAACAATAATAGTTTTGTTTCCTCCTTTCCAATTTGGATGCCTTTTATTTTATTTTATTTTCTAATCGCTGTGGCCAATACTTCCAATACTATGTTGAAGAGAAGTGGTGAAAGTGGACATCCTTGTCTTGTTCCTGATCTTAGTGGAAAAGATTTTAGTTTTTGCCCGTAGAGTATGATGTTGGCTGTAGGTCTCTCATATCTGGCCTTTATTATGTTGAGGAATGCTCCCTCAATTCCCACTTTGCTGAGTGTTTTTATCATAAATGGGTGCTGTACCTTATCAAATGCTTTTTCCGCGTCTCTTGATATGATCATGTGATTTTTGTCTTTGCTTTTGTTTGTGATGAATTAATTACATTTACTGATTTGCGAATGTTGAACCATCCTTGCATCCCTGGGATGAATCCCATTTGGTCATGGTGTATGATCTTTTTAATGTATTGTTGGATGAGGCTTGCCAATATTTTGTTGAGGATTTTAGCGTCTATATTCATCAGCGATATGGGCCTCAAGTTTTCTTTCTTTGTTGTGTCTTTATCTGGTTTGGGGATTAGAATGATGCTGGCTCCATAAAAAGAGTTTGGGAGTCTTCCATCATTTTGGATTTTTTCAAAATGTTTGTGAAGGATAGGGGTTAGCTCTTCCTTAAATGCTTTGTAAAATTCTCCTGTGAAACCATCTGATCCCGGGCTTTTGTGTGTTGGGAGTTTTTTGATTACTGCTTCTATTTCTTCTGCTGTTATTGGTCTGTTCAGGTTTTCTGTTTCTTCTTCATTGAGTTTTGGGAGATTATATTTTTCTAGAAACTTGTCCATTTCACCTAGATTTTCAAATTTCTTGGCATACAGTTCTTCATAGTAATTTCTTACAATCCTTTGTATTTCTGTGGTGTCAGTTGTAATCTCTCCTCTTTCATTCCGATTGTGTTTATTTGGGTCCTCTCTCTTTTTTTCTTGATGAGCCTGCTTAAAGGCTTGTCAATTGTGTTTATCTTTTCGAAGAATCAGCTCCTGGATTCATTGATCCTTAGAATTGTGCTTTTAGTCTCTATGTCATTTAATTCTACTCTGATCTTAGTTATTTCCTTCCTTCTACTTGCTCTGGGCTGTCTTTGTTGTTGTTCCTCAAGTTCTTGTAGGCATAGGGTTAAGTTATTTGTTTGAGATGTTGCTATCTTTTTTAGGTAGGCCTGTATCACTATGAATTTCCTCTGAGGACTGCCTTTGCTGTGTCCCATAAGTTTTGGGTTGTTGTGAGTTCATTTTCATTTGTCTCCAGAAATTTTTTGATTTCCTCCCTAATTTCAGTCTTGACCCACTCATTGTTTAATAGCGTGCTATTCAATCTCCATGATTTTGAGGACTTTGGGTTTTTCCCCTTGGGATTGGTTTCTAGTTTCAGTCCCTTGTCGTTGGAGAAAATGCTTGGTATGATTTCAATTTTCTTGAATTTTGTAGAGGTTAGTCTTGTGTCCTATCATGTGGTCTATCATTGAGAATCTTCCATGTGCATTTGAAAAGAATGTGTATTTAGTTTCCTTGGGATGAAGGGCTCTATATATGTATATCAGTTAAGTCCATTTCATCTAGAGTATTGTTCAATGCCACAATATCTTTGTTGATATTTTGTTTAGAAGATCTGTCCATCTTTGACAGTGGGGTGTTAAAATTCCCTACTATAATTGTGTTGCTATCAATGTCTTTCTTGAAGTCGTCTAAGATTTTCTTGATGTATTTAGGTGCTCCTATGTTGGGTGCATATATATTTACAATGTTATGTCTTCGTGGTGGATTCTTCCCTTTATTATTATGAAGTAACCTTCTGGCTCTTCTTTTGAAGTCTATTTTGTCTGAGAGGAGTATTGCTACCCCAGCTTTTGTTCCCTGTCCATTTGCTTGGAAAATTTGTTTCCAGCCCTTCACTTTGAGTCTATGTAAGTCTTTTGTCCTGAGTTGGGTCTCTTGTTGGCAGCATATGTGTTGGTCATGCTTTCTTATTCATTCAGCAATTCTATGCCTTTATGATTGGAGCATTTAATCCATTTACGTTTAAGGTTATTATTGACAAGTACTTATTCATTGCCATTTTCATACCCATGTCTGTCTCTCTCTCTCTCTCTCTCTCTCTCTCTCTCTCTCTCTTCCTTCCTTCCTTCCTTCCTTCCTTCCTTCCTTCCTTCCTTCCTTCCTTCCTTTCCTTAAAGCAGTCCCTTTAGTATCCGTTGCAGAACTGGTTTGGTAGAGGTATATTCTTTTAGACTTCTTTTGTCTGGGAAGCTCCTTATTTGGCCTTCTATCTTGATTGAAAGCCTTGCTGGGTAAAGTAGTCTTGGTTGCAGGCCTTTGGTTCTCATTACTTGGAATATCTCTTGCCATTCTCTTCTGGCTTGGAGCATTTCCATTGAGAAGTCAGCAGCTAACATTATCGGGGCTCCTTTGTATGTTACTTCCTTTTTTTCCCTTGCTGCCTTCAGGATTCTCTCTTTGTCTTGGAATTTTGCCATTTTAATGATGATGTGTCTTGAAGTGGGCCTCTTTGGGTCCCTCTTGATTGGGACTCTCTGTGATTCCTGGATTTGTGTGACTTTTTCTCTCATCAAAGTAAGGAAGTTTTCATCATTACTTTTTCAAATAGGTTTTCTATCCCTTGCTTTTCTTCTTCCCCCTCTGGTATCCCTATTATGTGGATATTATTATGTTTCATATTGTCTTCTATTCCTCTTAATCCCTCTTCATTCTTTCTGAGCCTCTTTTCCTTTTCTTGCTCTTTCTGGATGTTTTTTTCTACTTGGTCCTCCAACTCACTAATCCAATCATCTGCTTCATTGAGTCTGCTTTTCATTCCTTCTACTGTGTTCTTCAGTTCAGAAATTGTATTCTTCATTTCCTCTTGACCCTTGTTGATAGTTTCTATTTTCTTTTTCATGTTGATATAGTTTGCAGTGAGTTCCTCGTAGCTTCCCTGTAGTTTCTGGTAGCTCATTGAGAACTCTTGGAGTTTCCTGACAACCATTGCTTTGAACTCAAAATCCGATAGTTGAGTTGCCTCCTTTTCATTTAGCATTCTTTCTGGGGCTTCCTCCTTTTCTTTCGTTTGGGGATTGTTTCTTTGTCTTCCCATTGTTTGTGAGGCTCTTCTCGTTAGGCTCAGTTTCTTAGATTGATTTGTTCTGGTTCCCTGGGTTTATGGTGTAAACCTCTGTGGTGGAATACCTGTGAGATTCATTAGTGCTGTCTCCTTCGGGTATCCTGGTGTTCACAATTCCAGTGTCTCAGCTGTTGAAATGCCCCCTCTTTGGGACCAACTCTGGTCTTTCCACAGTTCCAGGATTTTTTTGTTTTGTTTTGTTTTGTTTTTGTCTCACTCGTAGGTGTTTAAAAAGAGAAAAGAGGAAGAAACAAAGAAAAGATGAAAAAATGAAAAGAGAATAAAGAAAAGCAGAATGAAAAAGAAAAAAGAAAGGAAGAAGAGATAAGCTTGAAAGAAAGGAAGAAGGAATAAAACAAGAAATAAGTAACAAGAAGCAAAAGGAGTTGAGGGGTAAAAAAGATAAAAATAATGAAAAATTAATTTACAAAAAAAAGAGAGAAAAAACACCAAAAAAAAAAAAAAAAAAAGCCACCAAAAATACCAACTCTTGCTGTTATCAGTCTTGCCAAGCCGGTATTTTCTGGCCTTGCTGACTGCAGTGGCCAAGGGGTGACCCTATTGTTTTTCTTTCTGTTCAACACTCAGTTATCTTTGGCCTACTATCCTCAGAGCTAGCCCGGGCCTCTCCGCACAGGGCCTCAGGTGTATCTTCTGAGGTGGCATGCACCTATTGCAGTTGCACGCAAGCACTAATGATCTTTCAGCCTTCCACGCACAGGTGCTGACTGTCTTGCGAGCATGAATTGACCCCCATACAGGTCACACACAGGTGTCTAAGATCTCCCAGCAGTCCACACAGGTCCCTGATGGCGGAAAGGCGCGGAGAGACCGTAGCGCAGCTCTCTGATGGTGCACGGGCACTGAGGCACCGTAGCTCCAATGGCGCGCGGGGGCACCGAGCGACTGCAGCACGGGTCCTCCAGTGGCGCACTGGCGGCAGTGGATCCCCGCACCGCTGTTCCCAATGGTGCCTGGGCGTAGACAGTCATGCGAGCTCCAACGCTCAGTCCTCCAAGGGCTATGAGATCTTAACTCCTCTCTATGAGATTTCAAGCAACCAGGTTTATCCTGGTGCTGCCGAAACCTTGTTTGGCTGATCAGGGAGCGGTTGACCCGACTCCCTCCCTCCCTAGAGTCTTATAGCCAACACTGGCCCGGGATCTCAGCTCCCACCCTGGTCTCCGCGCTGCTGGAGTACTCTCCTTACCATCTGGTTTTTCAATGTCCACTGCAATTTTCGATCTCCTGTTTTCAAATATGCTGTGCTTCTGATGTCTGTTTGCTGTGCTCTGCTGTAAATCGGCCAGGTTTTTCACCTGTGTGAAGGGGGAAGAGGAATGTGCTTCCTCTTACTGTGCTGCCATCTTCTCTCTCCTAAAAAATTTTTTTGCAACACACTAAATTGATTCCATGACTAGTGGATCACAATCTGAAGTTTGAGAAACACTGGTATATAGTAGGTGTTGGTACACTCTGGTGCAAACTGGCCCCAATGCCCTTTTCTGTAAACAAAGCTTCACTGGAATGCAGCCATACTCATTCATCTACAGATATTTGATTACTGCTATCTTGATACAGTGGCAAAGTTGAGTAGTTGCAGCAGAAAACATCTGGTCTGCAAAGCTAAAGTATTTACTATCTGTTCCTTTAAGGAAAATTTGCCAACTCCTAATGAAAAGGATTAAGTGTAATCCATCAGTGTAAGAGGTTGAATACAATGCCTGGTATATCCAAAGGATTCAATAAATAACATTATTTCAGGTGTTGTTTTTCTGTTGCTATTACCACTATAATAACAACTAAAGCTAAATAGCCAAACAAGGTGTTTTCTTATGAAATAAATATAATAATCAGGTTAGCTTTTTAAAAAGGAGGGGGATTTAAATGACAAGGAATAAAGACTTTGTAATCTAAGCACCAACTTTCATGCTGAGAGTCATTCAATCTCTTTTTTTGTCAACTTGAGGCATATATATCAGTGCCGTCATTGCACTGGCATTAGCAGCCTCTCTGCTGCCAGACAAACCAGCAGACAGAGAGTAGACTACCTTTAAGCTTTTAAACCCCTCAGATCCCTCCACTAAAGGTGCCCTGCTCTTCTTCCTGTAGTCATTGAAGAATAAATCCCTGATAAGCAAAGTAAATTAAATGCAGTGACATTCTGCTAATTGAGTCATCTCCTCTGCTTGGCTGGGCTGTTAATTACCAGCTAATCTTATCAATATGGCAGCTGACTGGCAGATAGTGGCTCCCAGAGAGAAGGGTAAGGACCCCATTTTGCCCCCAAAGTCCCTCTTTGGGCAAAGTGGATATTAAACCTGCCAGATCCACCTTAAACCATCAGAACGCTGCTCAGGCAATATGGTTTAGAAGAAGGACCAGACTGTGGTTCAAGAAGCATGTAGATGAGACACAGGGACATGGCAAGCCTCCAACTGAAAGTTAAGAGAGAAAGAGCCAAGATGACAGATTATGCATTATTAAAGCTGCATTTTCCCCTCTCTCCATCTCGATCAAATTTTATTGCAGTCAAGCACAGGGGCTTAAAGAGAGATAAAAGACTTTAAAATATAAATTAAGTCTTATTTAGTGCACCACCCTAAGCCAAGCATGCCAGGCTCTGTCTGAATACATTGCCCAGAAAAGCTAAATGGACTCACTTTCAGCTGAGTGAATGTCATGATTTGCTGACATCTGGCAGAGGGGTCTTTTTGCCAAATGAAAGCCTCCTCCAACCCCCGCCAGAAACCATTGGATTCTGTTTGAGATCTCTGCTCCCACTTCTTTACAGAATCACCCTGATAACCATTTGTTAATCTTCCAAAGAGCTTAAATGAGCATGTGGCAAATTAGAAGGAAGGAGCAATGGTTCCTTCTGCTTTTGTTCACCTACAGCTTTCTCAAAGGGCCAGCTATGCTGATTTTAGGACAGGACCCAGGTGTAAGAGTTTCAGTAAAGGAAAATGAGCCTATCTGATTAGCAAAAATTAAACTGATTGATAGCACCCAGTACTGCCAAGTATGTATGGAAACAGGCCAGTTTCAGTGCATTGGAGAAATGGGAATTGGTAGAACCATTCTTCTAGAGGGTTTTAGAGGGTGGGATGAAGGGTGAGTGATTTGGCAGTAGATACTAAAGTATTAAATGCACATACCTTTTGACACAGCAGTTCTACCCCTAGCATACTGGAAATAATCGACAATTCTTACGTAGCAATCAGGACATGGGAAGACAACATTTAAAGCACATTACACATATTAACTCCCTCTCAAGAGTCTATGCTCTCATCACAACACTATCCTCCCCCTCAGGCCCTACCCAGAAAAAGTATGCGTATTATCCAGTACTGAGTACTTACTGTGTGTTAAGCATGGTGCTAAGGGGTGGGTTTTTCCTCAGTTTTATAACTTAGTAAGGACTATCAATATCCTCATTTTGCAGATAAGAAAGAGGAAGTATAGAAGGGATACTTCATTGGTGCAAGATAACATAGCAAGTAGCTAAATTAGAACTCAAACCCAGATTATGGGATGGCATAGAGCTAGCTTTCAACCCCTGCCCATTTCCACCTCCAACCAAAGTACCACAAAAATGTACACACAAAGTTGCCCCCCACTAGTAGCATATACCTTAGCATGCTATCACACAAGGAGCCACCTACAAAGCCATCAGTGGGAGATCAAGTATGGCCATGCTATGAAAGCTTTGTAGCTATGATAAAGAAAAATATACAGGGTCCAGCAGATGTAAGGCTTGCTTGAGTGTGATTGGTAAGGTATGTGAATGTCTCACATGAGATGGACAGCAACTTGAACATTTCACCTAAAATGCCATATGCTGTGCTTGCGTATGATATTATTATGTTACAGAATTACATGTTTATAATTTTGTAATATTTTGTAGTCAAAAGGGGACATTATTTGTGCAGATCCCTGTAGATCTTTATGTTCTGACATGAAACAGTCTTCAAGATATCTTACTTTTGTTGATTAGGTTCCACTTATAGGTGAGACCATATGGTATTTGTCTTTCACCACCTGACTTATTTCACTTAGCATAATGCTCTCCAGATCCATCCATGCTGTCACAAAGGGTAGGAACTCCTTCTTTCTTTCTGCTGTGTAGTATTCCATCGTGTACATGTACCATAGTTTTTGATCCATTCATTTACTGATGGGTACTTAGGTTGCTTCCAGCACTTGGCTGTTGTAAATTGTGCTGCTATGAACATTGGGGTGCATAGGTTCTCTTGGATTGGTGTTTCAGGATTCTTAGGATATAATCCCAGCAGTAGGACTGCTGTGTCAAAAGGTAGTTCCATTTTTAGTTTTCTGAGGAAATTCCATACTGTTTTCCATAGTGGCTGCACCAGTCTGCATTCCCACCAACAGTGCACTAAGGTTCCCTTTTCTCCACATTCTCTCCAACATTTGTTTGTTGATTTGTTTCTGATAACCATTATGACCAGTGAGAAATGGTACCTCACTGTGGTTTTAATTTGCATCTCTCTGATGGCTAATGATATTGAGGATTTTTTCATATGTCTGTGGGTCATCCTATGTCCTCCTTGGAGAAGTATTAATTCAGGTCCTTTTCCCATTTTTTAATTGGGTTGTTTGTCTTCCTGGTGTTGAGTTATATGAGTTATGCATATATTTTGAAGATTAAACCCTTGTAGATGTATCACTGGCAAATTTGTTCTCCCATACAGTCACTTCCACTTTTGTTTTGATGATGGTGTCTACCCGTGCAGAAACTTTTTAATTTGATATAGTCTCATTTGTTTGATTTTGCCTTCATTTCCCTTGCCCTCGGAGATATATCAGCACAAATATTGCTCCATGAGATGTCTGAAATTTCACTGCCTATGTTTTCTTCCAGGACTTGGTGGTATCATGATTTAAAGTCCTTTACTCACTTTGAGTTTATTCTGGTGTAAGTTGGTGGTCTAGTTTCATTTTTATTGCATGTGCCAGTCCAGTTCTCCCAACACTGTTTATTGAAGAGACTGTTTTTACTCCATTGAACACTCATGCCCCCTTTGTCACATATTAATTGACCATAGAGACCTGGGTTTATTTTTGGGCTCTCTATTCTGTTCCATTGATCTATGTGTCTGTTCTTATGCCAGTACCGGTCTGTTGTCATTACTACAATGACAATAGTCTTGTATAGTTTAATATCAGGTATTGTGATCCCAACTTTGTTGTTCTTTCTCAGGATTGCTGAGGCTATTCAGGGTCTCTTTTAGTTCCATATAAATTTTTGGAATATTTCTTCTAGATCTATGCTATTGGTATTTTAATAGGAATTGCATTGAATCTATAGATTTCTTTGGATAATATGCACATTCTAATGATGTTAATTCTTCCAATCCATGAACATCGTATATACTTTCATTTATTTGTATCTTCCTCTGTTTCTTTCTTCAGTTTTCCGAGTATAGTTTTCCAGTATTATCTTTGGTTAAATTTATTGCTAGCTACTTTATTTTTCTTGTTGCTATAGCAAATGGGATTTTTTTTTCTTAGTTTCTCTTTCTGATACTTCATTGTTGATGTACAAGAATTCGATCAATTTCTGGATGTTGACTTTGTATCCCACTACCTTGAAGAATCACTTATTAGGTCAAGTATTTTTTATAGGATTTTCTGTGTACACTGCTATGTCATCTGTGTATAATGATAGTTTTTCTTCTTCCTTTTCAATATGGATGCCTTTTACTTCTTTTTGTTCTCTAATCACTGGCTAGAACCTCCAGTACCATGTTGAATAAGAGTGGTGAAGGTGGGCACCCTTGTCTTGCTCCTGATATTGAAGGAAATGCTTTTAGTTTTTGCCCGTTGAGTATGATGTTGGCTGTAGGCTTTTCATATATGGCCTTCATTGTGTTGAGGTATGCTCCTTCCATTCCCACTTTGATGAGATTTTTATCATAAATGGGTGCTGGATTTTGTCAGATGCTTTTTCAGCATTTACTGATATAATCATGTGATTTTTGTCTTTTATTTATGTGATGTATTATGTTCATTGATTTGCAAATGTTACACCTTTCTTGCATCCCTGGCATGATTCCCACTTGATCAGGGTGTATGATCTTTTTAATGTATTGCTGGATCTGGATTGCCAATATTTTGTTAAGGATTTTAGCATTTATGTTCATCAGAGATACTGGCCTGTAATTTTCTTTCTTTGTTGTGCTTTACCTGATTTTGGAATTAGGATAATCCTGGACTTGTAAAAAGAGTTTTAGAGTCTTCCCTCCTCTTGAATTTTTGGAATACTTTCAGAAGGATAAGTATTAGTACTTCTTTGAATGTTTGGTAAAATTTGCCTGTGAATCTATCCAGTCCAGGTGAATTTTATGTACTGGGAGTTTTTTGATTATTGCTTCAATTTCGCTGTGTTATCTATTGGTGTTCAGGCTTTCTGCTTCTTCTTGATTCAGTTTTGGGAGATTGTATGTTTCCAGAAATTTGTCTGTTTCACCTAGGTTGTCCAGTTTCTTGGCTCATAGTTGTATATAGTAATTTCTTACAATCTTTTATATTTCTGTAGTTTGAGTTGTTACTTCTCTTTTGTGTCTGATTGTATTTACTCTTTTATTTTCTTGATGAGTCTGGTTAAAGATTATCAATTTTGTTTATCTTTTCAAAGAGCAAGCTCCTGGATTCATTGATTCTTTGGATTGTTTTTTTTAGTCTCTATGTCACTTAATTCTGCTCTGATCTTGATTATTTCCTTTCTTTTACTTGTTCAGAGCTTTGTTTGTTTTTGTTCCTCCAGTTCTTGTAGATGTAGCGTTAGGTTGTTTATTTGAGATTTTTCTATCTTCTTTAGGTAGCCCCATATCACTATGAACTTTTCTCTCAGATCTGTCTTCACTGTGTCCCATAGTTTTTGCATTGTTGTGTGTCCATTTTCATTTGTTTCCAGATACTTTGTTTATTTCTTTCTTGATCTCATTGTTAACCCATTCATTATTTAATAACATGTTATTCAGTCTCCATGTATTTGGATGTTTTTGAGTTTTTTCCCTTGAGGTTGGTTTCTACTTTCAAATCATTGTGATCCAGGAAAATACTTTGATATGATTTCAATTTTCTTGAATTTGCTGATTCTTGTTTTGCGTCCTACCACGTGGTCTATCTTTGGAAATGATCCATGTGCATTTGAAAAGAATGTATACTTTGCTTCTTTGGGGTGAAATATTCTGTAAATATCAATTAAGTCCATTCGATCTAGAGTGTCATTCAATGTCACAATAATCTCCTTGATATTTTCTTTGGAAGATCTATCCAGTGTTGACAGTGGGGTGTTAAAATCTCGTATGATGACTGTGTTGCTGTATATCTCCTTATTAAAGTCCTAAAAGATTTATCTTACGTTTTAGATGCCCCTATGTTGGGTGCATATATGTTTACAAGGATTATATTGTCTTCTTGTCCCACTCCCTTAAGTGTTATGTAATGACCTTCTTTGTTTCTTGCTTTGGTCTTTATTTTGGAGTCTATTTTGTCTGATATAAGTATTGCTGCCCCAGCTTTTTTTTTTTTTCCATATCTATTTGTTTGGAATATTTTTTTGCATCCCTTCACTTTCGGCCTGTGTAGATTTTTTGTTCTGAGGTGGGTCTCTTGCAGGAAGCATATATGCAGATCATATTTTCTTACCCACTCAGCTACCCTATGCCTTTTGATTGGACCATTTAATCCATTTTCATTTAAGGTTGTTATTGGTAGGTACTTTTTCATTGCCATTTTTCCCTTTTGCACCTGTGTGCAATCTCTCTCTTCCTTTCTTCTTCTTAATACAGTCCCTCTAGCATCTCTTGCAGTGCTGGCTTGGTGGAAATGTACTCTTTTAGCATTCTTTTGTTGGGAAGCTCTTTATTTCACCTTTCATTTCAAACAAGAGCCTTGCTAGATGGAGTAGTCTTGGTTGCAGATCCTTGCTTTTCATTACTTGGAATATTTCATGCCAGTCCCTTTGGGCTTGTAGTGTTTCTGTTGAGAAATCAGCTTATAGCCTTAGTGGAGCTCTCTTGTATGTTACTAGCTCTTTCTCCCTTGCTGCCTTTAAGATTCCCATTGTCTTTAAATTTTGCCATTTAAATTACGATGTATCTTAGAATGAGCCTCTTTGGGTTCATCTTGATTGGGACCCTCTGTGCTTCCTGAATTTGCATGACTTTTTCCTTCACCAAATTAGAAGTTTTCTGTCAGTATTTTTTCAAACGGATTTTCTATCCTTTGCTCCTTTTCTTCTCTTCTGATATTCCTATTATGCAAATGCTGTTATGTTTCATTTTGTCCTGAAGCTCCCTTAAACCATCTTCATTCTTTTTTAGTCTTTTTTCATTTTGTTTCTCTGACTGGGTGTTTTTTCCTACCTTGTCTTCCAGCTCACTGATTTGGTCCTTTGCTTCATCTAGCCTGCTTTTGATTTCTTCTAGTATATTCTTCATGTCTGATGTTGTTTCTTCATTTCCTCCTGGTTCTTATTCATAGTTTTTGGGTTTTTTTTTTATGCTGCTGTAGGCCCCACTAAGTTCCTTGTAGTTCTCACTGAGTTCCTTGAACATTCTTATAACCATTATTTTGAACTCTATGTCTGATAGATTGTGTGCCTCAAATTCATTTAGCTATTTTTCTCAGGATTCCTCCTTTCCTTTCAGCTGAGGGTTGTTTGTCTCCCCATTTTAGGTGACTTTTTGTTTGTTTCTGCATCTCAGGTGGCTCTACTTTGACTGCCTGTCTTCGTTAGGTGGCCTTCTGCAGTAGGAGTTTTGTGGGACTCCGCGGTGTGATCTCTATGATCTCCTGATCTGGATGCCCTAGGGATGCCCTTTATTTAGTTTATGTGGACTTTCTTGTTGTACTTGGGCTTTTATTATTGATGGCTGGCTGGCTGAGAGTCACAACCCCACCATATCTTGCATGCTGTTGTACAGGTGCTGGTAAAACAAAAGAAAACTACCCAGAAAACCAAACCCACACCAACATAAATTTTCCCCTCCTACATCAACAATAGCAATAGCAACTGAGCAGAGATCAATAAAGGGGGAAGAGATGAATAATATTGTAAGATAGGAAAAAAGAATATAAGATGACCAAAGAAGAGAAAAATGATTGTGAGAGGGAAGTGGGAAGAGAAATAAGACTAAGGGATAGAAAAAAGACAAAGAAAGGGAGAAAATAGAATTTAAAATGTAAGTAAAACAAGGGAGGGCAATGGCAAAATGGAGTAAGAGAAGGGAAGAGTATAATAGGAGGTTTGAAATAAAATAAAAATAATGAACCAATAGGAACAAAATTGAAGAAATACCACAACAAGGTCAATAACAATGACAGATGAACAAAGATTAATAAAGGTGGAAAGTGAATAAGAATATTATGAGAAAAAGAGAATATGAGATGGCTACAGTAAAGAAAAATGATTTTGAGAGGATAGAGGGAGAAGAAATAAGAGTAAGGAATAGAATGCAGACTAAGAGAGGGACAAATAGAATTCCAAACTCAAATAAGCAAGGGTAGTAGGAAGGCAAAATGTAGTAAGACAGGGGTAACCTATGAGATTCAAAGTTAAAAAATAGTGAACAAATAGGAATAAAATTGAAGAAAAACAGCAATAACCACACTATCCATGCCAAACAAGCAATGATTTTAAAGGTGGAAAGAAAATAATATTATAGGAAAGGAAAAAGAATGTGAGCTGACTAAAGGAAAGAAAAATGGTTTTGAGGGGATAGAGGGAGGAAAAAAATAAGGATAAATAATAGGAATAAGGCATAGAAAGGGTAAAATAAAATTTAAAATGAAAATAAGGAAGGGCAGGGAGAAGGTAAAAATGAAGTAAGACAGAGGAAAGGTACAATGAGACAATTTGAAATAAAAATAAAATTAAAAATACAAAAATCTAAATAAAAAGAATAAAGAGTAAAAGACAAAAAACTGAATTAGTTGGAATACAATTGAAGAAAATGAAGAAATGCTAAAAGGCTATGTGAGAGAAAATTAACATGAATTCTGAAGAAGGAGGTGGAATTCATCTTAGCAGAGTTTGATGTTTGCCTTCAGTTTCTGCCTCCTTCTGGTTCTGCCTCTGGCTTTTTACAAGCTCAAGGTCCAGGGCTGGGTCCTCCAACTTCTGGCAGCACCACATGTATCACCTTTGCCTGCCTCTAGGGGGTCTTCGATTAGTATCAGGAGGATGGCACCTCTGGGTCTCTCCTTGGAAGCACTGTTCAGTCCTCTTGGAAAAATTGTGAATGTGTTCCCCGCCCCTGTGCCACCTCTCAGTCTGTCCTAGCTTGTTTTCTTCTTTTTTTAAATTAATTTATTTATGTATTTATTTATTTTTATTGTTGTTCAAGTACAGTTGTCTCTATTTTCCCCCACCACTACCCCCCAACCCCAGCCATCCCCACTTCCCACCCTTGATCCTTGCTCCCTTTTTTTGTCCATGTGTCCTTTATACATGTTCCTGAAAACCCATCCCCCTTTTCCCCCATTATCCCTTCCCACCTCCCCTCTGGTTACTGTCAGTTTGTTCTTAATTTTAATGTCTCTGGTTATATTTTGCTTGCTTGTTTGTTTTGTTTTCAATAATATATAGTTTCTGATGAGCAAGCTGTCTGTTTCAAGAGAGGGGCCCATCTGTGTAAGAGGGTCAGCTCTTTCCTGCTTGGTGCTGATGGCAGTTTTGTGTGCAAGCCATGGCTGAGTGGGGCCATGATTCCACCTTGCTGCACAGATTTCTGATTTCCCTGCCTTGCTGGCCTCAGTGGAATAAGGCCCTAGGAGCCAGTGTATTTTGTCTCCCTGAGAGAGGTACAAAATGGGCCCTTTTGACATTTCTCTTCCTGTCTTTCTCCTGCAGACATGCACCCTGCAGGGGGTTCTGAGCCTGTCCTGCCTGTTTTGCAGAGCTTCCCAGTTGGGTGAGATGCTTGCATCCTACAGGAGGTAGGGGCTAGATCCTTCCCTTCCTAGAGGTATGAACTCTGCTGGGGAGGGGGGCTCTTTCTGGCTGTAAATAATCTCAGGTGCTCAACTCTTGCCTGTCCAGTTCCCAGCCCACTGCCCTCACAATAAACACAGTCCCAAACTCTCCACTTTGTGCAGCCTCTGGCCTGTTAGCTGCACTGGGCTGGGGCCCAGAAGTCCCCTGCTGTGCAACTTTCTGATCTCTCTGCCAAGCTGTATTCAGTGGGAGCAAACCACACTTTCAGTCTTATCCCTTTGCTGGCAGGGCAGCTGCTCACAGAGTCCCTGCCCAGCACACTTCAGCGCCCCTTTTAAGAAGTCCCTCTGGGCACACCCACTGCAGTACCGAGTCACTGTCCAGTTTTCCCCACATAACACCTCACCAAAAAGCCAGAAGTCTGTCATAGTCACAGCTGGTCAGAGCCTGCCTCTGCCTGACCCAGGTGCAGGTAGAGTCCCTCTCTCTCTCTGTCCCTATTGTGGTTGGCATTTAGCACTGTAACTATGGATGTGCTGCTCTGTGTGTGTGTGTAGCCTGGATCTCCCCAACTTCATATATCCTCCCAGGTCACTCCTGGCCTGGGTCTGGGGGTTCTCTGCCTTGGGAGGAGAGGAGGCCACAAAGCTGCAATTTCTGACTATACTCTCCATGGCTGCAAGCACTGCATATAGGGTATTTCCCCTTCAATGCATAAAATCTCCTTACCACCCATTGTGAAGCATCTTCTGTACTCCTTAGCTTCCAAACTTCATATCAACTGAAGTTCCATTGATTGTTCAGGTTATTTGTCAGAAGATCAGCTGAGAATCCAAATTGGGGGCACAAGCAAGTGAACTTAGCTTCCACCTACTTGGCCGCCATCTTCTAATTCTCTCATTTCTTTTTAACACCCAATAATATTCCATTGTCTAGATGTACCACAGTTTATTAATCCATTTACCTACTGAAGGACATCTCAAGTTTTGGCAGTTTGCTGAAAACATCCATGTGCAGGATGTTAAGGACGTGCATCCTTGTGTGACCCATTTACTTTTTAAAATAGTGTATTTTTGTGCACACACATGTGTGTTTGAATCTCAAAAGTATCACACCAGCAGTTAACCATGGTTACTTCTGTAGAAAAAAACTGGAATCTAGTGCAAAGAGAAAGTGAAGAATAGTTTTACTTTTTATTCTTTGTAGCTGGGTGTCATTTTAATGTTTTTGCCTTGAACATGTATTCATGAAATCACTCCAGTCATTACACTGAAAATTAAAAAGTGGAAAAACTTAAACTTAAGTTAAAATAAAGAATAATATTTAAAATAAAACCACAAGAGGTGAGCCTTATATTTTCATATTCCATAGCAAATGCTGCATAAATGTTTGATTTACTGATTTTCAGTCAATTCTCCATATTCACAATTCTGTACTTGTGAATTTGCCTGCTCACTAAAATGTACTTGTAACCCCAAAATAAATACTTGGGGTGTTTTTGTGGTCATTTTTGAACATGCATATGAAGAAACTGGGCTCAGAACGGTGAGACTAACCTGCACACACTCACACAGGCTGGAAAACAGAGCCAAGTCTGGCTGGCTCAAAGCCCACACACACTGGCCACTAGACAGTACTGCCTCCGCAGAAGAAACACAGAAAAGGTACATATATGTGACCAAAAATACATCTTTTAAAGGAAAGGCTCTGGCCTTATGCCTTAGGTGTTGAAATTGAGTCTAAATGAAAGAAAATAGAGAAAAAAAGACAAGGACTCACTGTATACAGTGATAGATGCTCCCCCAATGGAGGCTGGTTGTAACAAGGAGAAGAGGGAGCTCTGTGGTCATGTAAAGCAGCGTCCATTTGGGCTGGAGGAAGAGCAGGCACTGTCTGAGCTCCACTGTGGCCCCTCATTACTTCCTCTTCCCATGCAGGCCACCAGTTTCAGACTGGCAGCATCGAGACTGCACTAGAGGACATTCCAGCTGTGTTCAGCCTGTGCATGTGCCCTGCACCTGCCCTCAGCCAGTGGATGGCAGGGATGGGAACATCAATACCCCAGCTTCCTGGTTCTTCTGGTGGTGTGACTCTGAAGCATGTTTCTAAGTGGCCCCCAGGGGTTCCCAGTGGGACCAAGCCTAGTGGCCCAACAGAGGTAATTGGCTCGGCAGCACCTCTGTACTGGCTCTTATACCTTCTTTGCTTCACTCCCCCTCTCCCTGACTGATGCTTCCTCCAATCCCTTCCCAAATCCTTGTTTTAGTTTCTGCTTCTGGGGAATTGAGCTCAAAAAACATCCATTCTCAGTCATGTTGGCTGCGTAACATATCGCTGTATTAATTAGTTTTTTTCTCATTCTAATGAACAAGCTGATCATGTTAAGATGAACATAGGGAATGATTTTTACCTTTCCCTCGATTCTCCTTTAAGCCTCTTGTCATTTTGAGTTAGCATGTTGCCACATACAACACTATGTAGAGAGTAGCAGAGCAGAAAATACAGAGATCCCAGGATACAACCTGGGTCAGCTTATCCCCACACTTTTCACTCTGTTGCCACTGTTAGTTGAATCTTTTGTTATTTGCAGCCAAATGCAACCCCTACTGATCTAAGCTCCAAGATGCTTTCTAAAAACAATAGATGATGCCTCAGTGGTATTGCTGCTAAAAATGTATAACCTGTATGCAATCATGAAGAAACATCAGGCAAACCCAAATTGTGAGTTATTCTACAAAATAACCAGCTGTGCTTTTAAAAAATGTCAAGGTCAAGAAACAGAAAGAAAAAATCAGAAACTGTTCCAGATTAATGGAAATTAAAGAGACCAAACACATAAATAAAATTTGTGACCCTAGATTAGATCCTGGAATGGGAAGGGGCAAGGGCTCAACATTTGATGAAATTTGAATACAAACTATGGAATAGATAATAGTAGTGGGTCAGTGTTCCTGACCTTGATAATTGTACAGTGGTTATGTAAAAGAATGGCCTTGTTCTTAGGAAATACACACTGAAGTATTTAGGAGTGAAAAAGCATTCTCAAATGCTTTAGAAACACACATACACATACACACAAATACACACATGTTCCTTATATTTGAAATTATAGCAAAATAAAAAATTATCCCCAAACTTAGGTATAATAAGCACTTCTAATGTAGGGTGAAACCTCAGGTTACCTTTCCCCTTTCTCTCTCTCTTTTTTTAAGATCTTATTTATTTATTTTTAGAGAGAGGGAAAGAAACATCCATCCACTTCCTTTCGCATCCAACCCAGGACCTGGCCTGCAACCCAAAAATGCGCCCAGACTGGGAAACAAACCAGTGACCCTCAGGTTTGCAGAACGGCACCCAATCCACTGAGCCATACCAGCCAGGTCTCTTCCCTTTCTCCCTCTTTAGGATTAACAGCAACTAAGGGTAAAACATGAAAACAAAGAAACTAGATGAGAATACAGAGAAAATGTGGATTGAAGGAATATTGTTAATGTGAAGAAATGCAAACTTTTTTCTTTGATTGATAACCTCTTCCCACCAAATGACGTGATTTTGAAGGAGTCACCCAGATCAGTTAAGAATAATCAGGTTTTTAGAATAATAACTAGTATATCAAGTATTTACTATGTATTGAGTGCTGTTCGAACTGCTTTGTGTCTTAACGCATTTGATTTCATTTTAACCCATTTAATCATTTAGTGTATAATTCTTAATCATCAGAGATATATGTCTAATACAATTAATCTGATCATTTAACATGTTAAACATTAATCTATTAATATTTAATATTTATGCTGCATTAATAAAATTTTACATCTTGAACCTCATAATATTTAATCATTAATTTACAAAAGTAAAGCTTCACGGTTTTAAAAAAAATTTGTCAAAGTTAATAGTTAATGACACTAAAAACTATCATTTATTGAACCTTTTCCATGTACCAAGAATGTTTCTAAGCATTTGACATGCAGTATCTTATGATTAAATTAATTATTACACTAGCTCAGGAACACACTACCAAAATTATTCACCATTTTACACTTAGGGAGGGTGAGAAACTTGTTCAAGTTCATGCAGATGCTGTGATGGATGAGCTGAATTCTAACCAATACTGGTGTGACTTTAGAGGTGGCAGAAGAGTTGATCTCCAAAATACAGAAGTGTTTGTGTTTTGAAGCCAGGAAACAAGCAGACTGAGGTTTGGTCCAATCAGGGGTATGGTCAACCACAGGACCCAGCCCAGAGGGACAAAAATAAATAAGAAGAGGTAAAATCAGGCCCCATTTTTTCCCTAACAAACCCATGGTCTGGAAGCTTCCATAGTTCAAAATCCTAAATTACAGACCCACACACTTTGGTGTCAGTATCTCCAAAGAGTATTGATTTAAATTCTGTTGTACTTGGCTCCTTATTTTCATGATATGTATACTTAATTTTTTTTGTCTTCGCCCAAGGATTTGTTTTTATTCATTTGAGAGAGGGAGAGAGAGGGAGAGAGACATTGATGTGAGAGAGAAACATTGATTGGTTGCTTCTCATACTAGCCTCAATCAGGGATCGAACCCACAACCTAAGTATGTGCCCTGGGTGGGGATCAAACCTGCAACCTTTTGTTTCATGGGACACCACTCCACCCAACTGAGCCACTGGGCCAGGGCTTATAATGTGCATATTTAAAATCAGCTTCAAAAACACTTTAATCTTTATAATTTTTAGTAACTTCCTGGGGCTTATAGAGAGCAACATCAATTTTACTTTCTGTTGAAAGGGTGTCTAAATTAGATGAGTCTGAGCAAACCCCACAGGTTCCTAAGGCCTTTGGATTAAATGTGGCTAAAGATGGAAAGCATAGTTTGTGGACAATGCAGAAGGACCTCAGACCCACTGTAGTGATGATAGAAACACACAGTTAACACATTTTAGAATGGAGCTTCCATTTCAAGGTAGCATTTTGCTTTCTTTCCACTCCGCTGGAATTTGCTTTTATTATTTACCCATTGGTTCCACTCTTAGAAGTTTTTTCTTTTATCTAAGCCTATACTTCCTCCCTCTCCACTGGTCTCTCCCCTCTCTCTTGCCTTCCCCAACTCCAATGCCATTTAAAAAAACAAAAACAAACAAAAAAAAAAAACCAAAAAACTATTGAACCTTGAAGAGATTCCATCACATAAAACTTTACACCCTTTCTGATGTCAAAGCTAAAACAAACTAGGTAATGATAAGAGTTAACAGACAAAAATGAACAAAAATCCCCAAGAGGTAAAGGGGATTTTCCATTTTTATGAGTTTCCAGCTTCTCTGATGTTCTTTGTGGGTCTTGCTGATGCTACTATGTCCTAGATTCTCACAGCAGCTGCCTAAATAGCAGAGCTGGGACCAAGGTGAGACAAGAGGCACACAGTTTAAGGAGACACTTACTCTTGGGGCTGTGCAAGTGCCCTAGGCACCCCACTTGCCTCACTCCAGTCCCAGCCCTGCTGACTAGTCCGTACCTCTATATGGAGTGCTTCCCTATCTCATTAGCCTCCTCAGTAGCCAGAGGAATCATTTTAGAGGGTAAGTCAGATCATGCTACTCCCCTGATGAAAACCTTCTGATGGACAGCTCATCAGTGCCTTCAGGATAAAAGCTAGGCTCCCTGGTAGGTCTTTATAGAGCCCTTCAGATCTGACTCCTACCCAGCTCAGCCCCTCCCTTCCCAGCTCTCTCCCATCCCATGGTTCCAGAACTAGATGCACTGTCCAATCTGGGTTTTACAGCTGCCACTACCTCTTCCTTGAACAGTCTTCTCTGCCTTTTTTTCCAAGCAAATGTCAACTCATTTTTCAGATCTCACTGGGGAAAAAAATATTAGGGCAGCAGATGAGGAGAGGAGTTGAATTATAGTCATTGCCTGGTTTTGAAGCCAGCTCTGCCACTTATTAGCATGACCATGATCAAGTTACCTACTATTTCTGGGCTTGAATTCCTTCATCTGTGCATTGGTGGTGAGAGGTTCACTTTATGAGCTGACAATGGATAAGGGGATTTAAAAAGGTGATCTCTGTAACACTCTAAGATCAGTGTCTGGTGCATGGCTAGCATTATATGTATAGTAGATATCATGACACCACCTTCACCAGAGTGTTCTCTGTAAGCTCCCACTTGTGTAGCATCTGCTCTTAATTTTGCCCCATATTACCATTATCACGTGCTTAAGTCTGTCTCTCCCTCTGGTCTTCAAGCCTGAAGATAGGGACTGGGTCTATCTTGTTTATAGCTGTCTTACTACCATACTGCCTAGCATTATTAGGTGCTCAATAAATGTGTTGAATGCGTGAGCCAATAGTGCAAGTGACACAGCCACTGGAACAATACCCATTCTAGTTCTGGGATAAGCAATGGAAGATTTCTTTTTTTCTTCTCTCATTTAGTTCTTTTTTAATTAATTTTTTTATCTAAGTAAGTTGGTATACAATCTTATATTAGTTACATTCATTTCAGGTATACAATATAGTGACCCAACATTTTTATACCTTATAATATGATCATCCCACTAATTCTAATAATTACCTGTCACTGTGTAAACTTACCACAATATTATTGACTAAACTTCCCTTCCCTTTTCACCCATCCCTCCACTGCCTCCCTTCTGAGAATCATTCCTTTGGCCTGTTTCTGAGCCATTTTTGTTTTGTTTCTTTATTTTGTTTTGTGGGCCTATCCCTTCAAGGAAGGGAAATGGTATAAAAATAAACAAATTGGACTATATAAAACTAAAAAGCTTTTTCACCATGAAGGAAACCTTCAACAAAACAAAAGGCAGCCTACTGACTGGGAATACATATTCTTAAATGATATATCCAATAAGGGATTGATATCCAAAATATGTAAGAAACTCCTACAACCCAGTAACAAAAATAAATAAATAAACAATCCAATTGAAAAACATGCAGATGACCTGAAAAAAACATCTCTCCAAAGAGATATACAGATGATCAACAGACATATGAAAAGATGTTCAACATCACTATCATCAGAGAAATGCAAATTGAAACCACAATGAGATACCACCTGACACCTATCAAAATGACAGTTATCAAGAAGTCAACAAATAACGTGTGTTGGCGGGAATGTAGAGAAAAGGGAACCCTCTGCGCTATTGGTGGGACTGCAGACTGGTGCAGCCACTGTGGAGAACAGTATGGAGTTTCCTTAGAATGCTAAAAATAGATATACCATATGACCCAGCATTACTGAACCAAAGTGGGGTTCAGCTGCTTACTGCCACCAAAAAAGCAAACTGTAGAGGCAGAGGCTGGTGAGAAAGGAAGAGGGCTTTTATTTGAATACTGAATGATCTGAGAGAATGGGGAACTCCCTGTCTCAAAGCCCATCTCTGTAAAACCCAGACAAAACCCAGCTGCCCCCAGCAAGACAAAAACAAAAGGCACTGCTTAGAATCCCTGCCCCATATTAAGGGACTATTCTTTGGAGCCCAAGGCAGCTAAGTAGTCATCCAGATAGCTTAGCTTGTTCAGGCTTATTCCTGGGGGCTGCTTTTGGAGCCAGTGCTGCCATTGGCCATGCACCTTCTAGGGCCACAAGGTCCTGTGCTCCAAGGTCGGAGAATGAGTGAAGGTACCCATGAATGCTCCATCAGGTCAGCAAGAGAGAAAGACTCCTTCTGAAGACCATGGGCTATGTGATGGGTAGGTCAGGTGGCCAGTAGAAAGGACAGACCAGGGCACCATCTGAATGCAGACCCCAATCAGCTAGCAACAGCAAAAGAGAGATTTCTTTGTTCCTGGGATTATATTAGCTTAGGTGTGGGACAAACTAGGTGCTTTCTCAGGAAGACCAATTAACTTCCAAAATTTTTGCATGCTGTGGGTGGGCCCATCTCCCAACCAATCCCTTCTTTCCCCTGGCGAGGCTGACAGACCTCTGTGGTCAGAACCTCCCCCTGCCACCATTTTAAATTCTACTGCATATGTGCCTGCCTTCCCATAGTCCCACCCTGATCTGGTACAGGAAGGGGGTAGTAGGGCTTTTCCCCTCATACCCTATTATCTTACTAGCTTTGCAAGTGCTCAGTGTAAGAACTTCATCCTGCTGCCATCTTGCCTAAGGTCAAGGGAGCATGTGCTTGGTTCAACACAGAGGTGCTATGAAACTCAGTGTCCTTGCCATGGCCCTGGCCATTCAAGAAGGTGTCTGCATGCCACACCCTCAATGCCCCAAGGAGTATGACTCAGTGCAGAAGAGTTCCATCTTGGAAGAAGACTTCAACATTCCATCCCTATGGTCTAGCCATATCTTCCCTGGAGACTTCATTTATTTCCCTGCCTTCATTCCACTCCTAGTGGTCTGGACAGACTGTATGTATCACTAGCAATTCCACTTCTGGATATTTATCCAAAGAAAGGAAGAATACTAATTCAAAAAGATACATGTTCCCCATTTGTTCATTGCAGCATTATTCACAGTAGCCAAGATATGGAAGCTGCCTAGGTGTTTGTCGATAGGTGAATGGATAAAGCAGATGTGTATGTGCACAGTGGAGTATTGCACAGCCATAAAAAAAGAATGAATTGTTGCCATTTGCAGCAACATGGATGGATCTAGAGGGTATTATACTAAGTGAAGTCAGGCAGAGAAAGACAAATACTGTATGGTTTCACTTACATGTGGAGTCTAAAAACAAAATGAAGCAACAGAAGATTTAGAAAAAACAACACAATTGCTCTGCAAGTAGAATTCACTGAATTCAAAAGCCTCAAATTGTGCCAAATATTAATTCAACCAAATGTGCAAGGATTCTGTGCCAAGCATTGTGCTATGCAGTAGGAAATCCAAAGAATTAGTCTTTTCCCTCAATGAGGTGATAGGAGAGATGCTTAATACTCAAATTCGTTTTTCCCTGCTGAACAAAATACTCTGCTGGTCTGAACTGCATAGTTTCAAGATCACAGCTTCTTAATCAGACATATCTAGGTTCAAATCCCACAGCTTTATGACATGCAAACTGTGTGATCTGAAGCAAGTTCCTTAACTTCCTTGAGCTTCCAGACCTTTCATCTGTAAAAGGCAGAAATATAGGACCTACCTTCAAGGGTTTTTTGTAAGGAAGAAATGAGAAAATCCACATAGATCATCTTCACACAGGGCCTGGCAAAGAGAAAGTACGTGGGACATTTTCACTATTACTGTTACTGCCATTTTCAGCCCCTGGTCAGATCAATTCCATAGACCCCCACATCTCCTAATCTCTTCTTTAACATTCTTTCCTTTTTTTTTTAACTGCTTCAACCTAAAGATAGAAAAATACACATTTAGACTCAAAGCCACTTAGCAGCATGAGGCAAAGCTAATTTTTGTAACCAGAAGAGCATTGGAACACTTTTATTTCAAACTAGTTGCCAACACTGAGCAGCAAGCCAGGCCTGACCTAAGGTCTTACATATTCCCTTTTGCTACTTTTGGAAGGATTCTGTGACTCCATGTTGTAGAGTGACCTGTCGCCCTGTGATAACACCATGAGAATGACTTTGTCTTTTGTGGAGGATTTTGAGTAGTTGTTTCTGTCTCTCAGTTCTTTCTTCTTTCTCAGTATGTAGTATTGCCTACATAAGACATACATGAAAAAAAAGGGTACAAAAGGAATGACAAATAGGTCTCTTCTCTTAAGACATCTCACATTGATTTGGGTGGGTACCAGGAGCATCATCTTAAGAAGGATTCCGATGCAGCCTCAGGGTTCAGTGGGAAAAGACAGTATTGACTGATGCATAATGTCTTCCCCAGGTGTGCGGGTGGAGAATGCCGGAACTGATCATTGTTAGATTAAAAGCACTTTTCCAGGGGCCTAACACATTCTGTCTCTTCTCTGTATTTCCCATGCTACTTATTTCTCTTCATCTTACTTTAATGTGTGATTCCACTGCAGTGTGGTAGTTAAAAAACTAAAGTTATTACCAGTTCAAATGGATTTCTCTCCATTTCTAAAGAAGAATGCTTCAAGGATGGTTCACAGAAGAAGCAAACCCTCTCAGTAACATTTAAGTAGGGGCCATGCATTACCAGTGAAATCAATAGGCACCTCTCCTAGTCAGAGCTTCATTTTTCAAGACAAGGAACCAAAGCAACCAAATTATTATTATTCTCCTAAGCAACCAAATTCATAATGAGAAGGAGAATAAAAGTCATAATAATAGCTTAATTTGTTGAACAAGTACTATGTGCCAGGTATTATGCTATCCTAATAACTTTTAAGTTTTAAAAAAGATATATTCCAATGCTAAATCTTGATAAATATTGAATGTGGTTGATGGTGTATGGGAAATATTATTATGTACATTTGAAACTCTAAAAAAAAATTATCCTCACTCAAGCACAGTTTTTCATTGCTTTTAGAGAGAGAGAGAAAGGAAGAAAGAAAGAATATCGATGTGAGAAAAACATTGATCACATGCCTCCCACATGCCCCAACTGGGGCTCAAACCCACAACCTATGCATGTGCCCTGATCAGAGGAAGTTGAACCTATAATTTTTCAGTTCATGGGACAATGCTCCAACCAATTGAGCCACACTGGCCAGGGCTTTGAAACTTTTCATAGTAGAGCTTTAAAGACATAATACTAGATATCTGATTTAATTGGCCTGTGAGTATGTGGGCATCAGTAGCCAACATCCCCCCACCCCCCAGGTAATTTTACTGTGCAGTCAAGGATGAGAACAACTGGGCAAAGTTCTCTGGAGACTTTGTTGTGCATTTCTCACAACCAGCCTAAGACATGTGCATTATCACCCATCATCTCCCTGAAATTGAAATGAAATGATAAGCCCAAAGTCCCACAATTGCTAAGTAGCTGAGCTACAATCCAACACAGCTGGACCTGAACCCTGAACCTGGGTCCTTTACCTCCTATGCTAGGTAAACTATAACATTTTTTCATCTTTATTGAAATATACCATATTTTTGGAATATAAGACACAGTTCTCTCTCCCCAACCCCAAATTTGGGAGGAATAATGATTGTTAATGCTGCTGTTGAGTTCCGTTTACATTTACATTGGGGAAATATTATGTTACTTATGTTATTAAATATTTTACCATATTTTTTGCTTCAAAAATTTTTTCATATTTTCCTCCTCTAAAACCTAGGTGCATCGTATGGTCTGAAAAATACGGTAATTGACAATTTTAATTTGTATACATTTAAGGTATACAGGGTGATGTTTTGATAAACATACAGTGTGAAATCATTACCATAGCCAAGCTAATGAACACACCAATCACCTTACACAGTTGCCATTTTTATGAGAACAATTAAGATCTGTCTTAGCATATTTCAAGTATACAACACAGTTATTATTAGCCATAATTACCATGCATACATTAGACCCCCAGAGCTTATTTATCCTGCATAACTGACACTTTGTACGCTTTGACCAGCATCTTTCCATTGCCTAACCCCTACTACTCTGCCACCATTCTACTCTCTGCTTCTATCAGTTTGACATTTTTAGATTACACATATAAGTGATTGTACAGTATTTGCATTTCTGTGGTTGGCTTATTTCACTTAGCATAATGTCCTCCAGGTTTATCCATGTTGCTGTAAATGCCAGGATTTTCTTCTTTTTAATGTTGAACAATACTGCATTGTATGTATGTATATACTACACTTTATATGTCTATCACTCAGTAAACACTTGAGTTGTTTCCATGTCTTGGCTATTGTGAATAATGCTAGAGTACACATAGGAACACAGATATCTCTTCAGGATACTGATTTCATTGTCAGATAGATAGACAGAGATTGCTGGATCATATGTAGTTCTTTCTTCAGTTTTTAAAGGACATTCCATGCTGTCTTCCATAAAGTCTATAACATTTTTGTGGTAAAATATACATAGTGTACAATTTATCATTTGAACTGTTTTTAAGTGTACAATTCTGTGACATTAAGTACATTCACATTGTTGTGCCACCCTCACCACCATCCATCTTCAGGACTTTTCATCATCAAAACTGAAACTCTCTGTGCGTTTAACAATAACTTCCCATCTCTCCCCTCTCCTCAGCCCCTGGACACCACCACTCTACTTTCTGTCTCTATGAGTTTGACTATACTAGGAAGCTCATATAAGCAGAATGATAAAGCATTTGACCCTTTGTGTCTGCTTTATTTTGCTTGCATAATATCTTCAAGGTTCATCCATGTTGTAGTATGTGTCAGAATTTCATCCTTTGTAAGGCTGAATAATAAGCATAATCTTTTAACTAACAGTTTCCTGACACTGGGGGTGTGAGGAGAAGTAAAACATAATTGTTGCTGACAACCAATGATCCCACAGCTGATAGTACAGACAGACAGCAATGCATGAGATGTACACACACAGCTCTGTGGACGCTTTTGGTAGAAGAGACATCAGAGTTGCACAGTATTATCCATGTGAGCCCAGGTTCCTGACTGTCTAGAGTAAAATCCCAACTCCTCTGGGCAAATTATTTTTCCTCTCTAAGGCTCAGTTTTCCATCTATAAAAATAGCGGTAGTAATAGTATCCACCTCTGAACTACAATTAGGCTTAAATGAGTCAGTTCATATAAAGCACTTAGAGCAGTGCCTGGCACATCATAAGTTGTCAGTAAATTATATAAACAAATAAATAAATCAAAAAAGTAAAACTTCCATCTGGGGCAATCTGTAAAGAATGCAGCATTTAGATTTTGGAGGACAAGGAGATTTCCTTAGGTTGAGTGGCCAGATCAAATATAGGACACCTAGTTCAATTTAAATCTCAGATAAGCTGAATAATTTCTGAGTGTTAAGTCTGTCCCAAATATCAAATTCCCCTAATCAAATACTTACAAAAGGCAAGGTTCTGGGAGACCATGTATTTGAGACCTTGCAAGACTCTAATCAAACTAAAGAGTATCATGAGATTGGCTGGTTGCTTCTAAATGAGATGGAGAAGGTGAGGAAAGAAAGGGGTGAGCTCAGACAAAATAAAAAGCTTCTGCATGGCTAAAGAAAACAGCATTGAAATGAAAAGAGAACCAACTGTATGGGAAAACATATTCACCAATGATACCTCAGACAAGGGTTTGATCTCCATAATACATAAAGAACTCACACAACTCCACTCCAGGAAGACAACCCAATTAAAAAATGGGAAAAGGACTTGAACAGTCACTTCTCAAAGGAGGACATACATACAAAGGGCCTAGAGACATATGAAAAGATGCTCAACATCACTAGCCATGAGAGAGATGCAAATTAAAACCACAATGAGATGCCACTTCACATCAGTCAGAATGGCCATCATAAACAAAGCAACAAACAACAAGTATTGAAGAGGTTGTAGAGAAAAGGGGACCCTAGTGCACTGTTGGTGGGAATGCAGACTGGTACAACCACTGTGGAAAACAGTATGGAATTTCCTCAGAAAACTGAAAATGGAACTGCCTTTCAACCTGGCAATTCCACTGCTGGGATTATACCCTAAGAATCCTGAAACGCCAATCCAAAAGAACCTATGCACCCCAATGTCCATAGCAGTACAATTTACAATAGCCAAGTGCTGGAAGCAACCTAAATGCCTTTCAGTAAATGAATGGATAAAAAAAAAAACTATGGTACATTTACACAATGGAACACTACACAGCAGAAAGAAAGAAGGAGCTCCTACCCTTCACGACAGCATGGATGGATCTGGAGAGCATTATGCTAAGTGAAATAAGCCAGGCAGTGAAAGACAAATACCATATAAGTGGAACCTATCAACAAAACAAACAAGCAAGCAAAATACAACCAGAGACATTGAAATTAAGAACAAACTGACAGTAACCAGAGGGGAGGTGGGAGGGATAATGGGGGAAGAGGGAAGGGTTTTCAGGAACATGTATAAAGGACACACGGACAAAACCAAAGGGGGGTAGGATCGAGGGTGGGAGGTAGGGATGGCTGGAGTGGGTGGTAATGGTGAGGGGAAAATGGAGAGAATTGTACTTGAACAACAATTAAAAAAAAAAAAAAAAAGACAAGGATGAGCTCAGGACTTGAAAGTCTCAGCTCAGGCTCTGTGTAAATGACCTGAAGCTTCTGTATCTTTATCTCCTATATCTCCTGTGTCTCCTGTAGGGCTGAGATTGCTGAAAACATACCCAGAGTCTCATCTTGAGTTGAGTTAAATGCAAATTGAATTCACACTGTGTCACGGGGTGGCTGCTGTTTAAGTGAAGGCACTGATTGGGAAGGAATAAAATCCTAAAAATTTGAATAGGGGTGTATGAGCAGATCCCAATGAATTTGGGGACATGAGACCCCTAAATTTAGCTGAGTTTTCTTTGCTAGTAGAATTAGCCCTTCCACCCCCTCCCATCTACCACACTCCACTATCAGTCTGTAAGGTTAATCCTGCTTTGCTCCAAGAAGCTATAAACATCTCCCCTTAGGTAGCTGCCTTGCAAGACACTGCTGATTCTCTTCAAGACCCACCCACCACCCTTCATTGCTTTTAGACCTAAAACTAGACCCGCATCCCAGCAGGCCCTAA
Organism: Anoura caudifer; assembly: GCA_004027475.1. Classification (NCBI taxonomy): domain Eukaryota; kingdom Metazoa; phylum Chordata; class Mammalia; order Chiroptera; family Phyllostomidae; genus Anoura; species Anoura caudifer. The sequence continues at coordinate 63,378 of PVKU01007073.1, read as the reverse complement.
AGAGTAAGGTTCAAAGTGTGACCCATGAGAAGAGGCACTACACTCCAAAAGAACTACATGACTTTTTCTAATTTACAGACAGAAATTTGGGGAATATGCATGGGAGCAGGTATTGGGAGTATAGGATCATGATGAAAAAATACGGAATTGGATCAGACTACATAAATTTATTGATATGAAGCCACTCAGTAAAGATTCTGGTTTAATGTTGCCTCAAGGGAGTTAAAAAGGGCTCTAATGGTTTTGTTGGTTGGTTGGCTGAAACATGGGACAATGCCAGATGAAGTTCCAATACCAAAGCTGCTTTGGTATACTGTAGAGGAAGGTATTCAGAACTCGGGGAGATTGAAATATCAGAGTGGATTTATCACATAAAACTTGCTCATCTGCCTGGGAGGGTCACCACAGCCATGAGAAATAAATTTGTGAGGGGAGGCACAGATTCCATGAAAAAGTCTGTGGTTGCTCTTCTCTGTATGTCAGAAATTACAATGGGGATCCCGCTGCTAAGCTGGAATCCCTCAATGCAATAGGAATAATTGGATTCTGGGTGTCAGGGGCCAAGTGGCAGCTCTTAGTCACCAAAAGCAAGGTGGGCATGGTTATAGTAATGGACAGTGGAGTCAAAACTGTAATCAGAATAAGCTGACTCACAGAGACATACAGCATTTTGATCACAGTGTGACTAGAAAACAAATAGGTTAGTCTACTAAATTCTTATTTGATCTATATACACAGAAGAGTTTTAGGTTGAGCAAACAGAAGTCTAACTTAAATCACCAAACCAAAGAGTCACAGCTCCTCAATTAAATCCTGGACTCAAGCCAGTTAACAGACCCAGAACCTCTTGAATAAAAGGGAGATTGAGTCCCCTTGAGGAAGGACAACACTATACTGCCAAAAAACGTGTACTGATAATCTTTCTCCCAGCCTTTCCCCAAAGGGACCTAGAGCTTTTTACCAGGGTAACTGTACATCAGAAAAAAAGGAAATAGGCCTTTCAGGGACTACTGACATGGGCTCTGAATTGACACTAATTCCAGGGGACCCAGGACCTGACTGTGGTACACCAGTCAGGCTTATGGAAGCCAGGTGATCCTTTGAGAGTTTTAGCTCAGGTCCGTTTCACAGTGGGGCCAGTGGGGCCGTGGGCCCACCCTGTGGTTATTTCCCCAGTCTGGATTGTATATTGGAATAGATATGCAATTGAAAATCAATAACCTGCAGAACCCCTAGAAACATTTCCTGTTTATCTGAAATTCAAATTGAACTGGGCACCATATAATTTTATTGGCTAAATCTGGTACCACCTGAAGAAAATTTCAATTGGGGAAAAGTTCCTTGTAGGCAAAGGCTTTAGAGGGCAGGAGAGTGAAGATTTGTGAGGAAGATTGTGAGTCTGAGTTGGACGTCAGTTGATGAAAAGCAAGGGCCAAAGGGCATGAAATTAAGTGGAGTGGCAGGCTTGGAAATGCTCTAAGTTTCACTTTTTAAAAACAGCTATTTTGTCCCTAGCCAAAACAACCACCCAAACCAAGCCAAGCCTTTGCAGTGCTTCCTTAGTTGATCTCTAGGAATTCCCCTTTAATGGGTCTGGTGATTATAAACAAATTATCTGAAAGTAATGATTCAAACTGCTTATTGGCAGAGTGGAATACTCACATGGGAGGAGTTTCATTTTTCTTTGAGTTGACGTTATAGCCCCCTTTGTGAATTTGCTGCTTGAACTATGTACCCAAGGACAGGAAGAGTTTAAAATGTTTAAAGTAGTTTGGACTAGTTGATTCAAGGGAGGGCTAACCACAAGGTTGTTTGGTGCTATATATACCAAGCTTTCCTAAAGTAAAAATTAGCGGGCTGCATAAATATTCATGGATGAGGATGCTACTGCAATGATGGTTATTGGCGGAGAGCAGTGGAGGGGGGCGGGTGGCAACCCAAACAGGAATCGCCTATATGCTTACTAAGAGGGAATTGAGCAGTGTTGAAATGTGTGTACAATGAAACACTAGGCGGTTATTAAAAAGGATCATGGGTTTTTTTTTTACCATATAAAAAATGTTCTCAATCTATTGTTAAATGGAAAAATATATAAAGCTAGATGTAATACAATCCTCTTTTTGTCTAAAAAGAAAAAGTACACACTCAGAGCAGAAGAAAGACAAGAAGAAAGAAATTCATAGACGTGTTTTTACAAGTGACCATGGAATGTAGTTTTGGTCTTATTCTGCTATTGTTTGTCTGTATTTCTCAAGTTCTTCTATGATAAATATCTTTCTTGAATAACCAAACCATTTTAAAGAAAATAATACAAAGCTGCCAGGGCTTCGAGTGAAATGCAAAGATACAGATGCTTGTGGGTTCACAACTTTCCACCCCAGGAGCCCTTGGGGATGCTCAAGAAATGTTTTTAAAGGCCACAGAGAGATTCCCAAGAGATAGTCGTTCTATTGCAGCAGCATATTTTCCTCCCCTTGTTGGATCCCTGACGTCTTAATCCCACACCTAGAATACTGTCAACGCTTATTAGAGAATTATTGCCATTCCCCTATGGACCATACTCTCACTGTGGCCTTTAATTGCTCCTCTGTCCTCCAGCACCCCTAGGGTTATAGCTTTAAGATAGCTCATCATGCTCACCATGTAAACTTTCACAGTGCTGCTTTCCTGCTTGGTTTTTTTGAAATCACCTAATTTGCATTCCTCTTCTATTCCTCCCTCCTTGTCACTTTCCAAATCATTTCCTAGTCTGTCACCCTTTGCACACTAAGGGCTCAGGATGAAAGCATTTTCTGGGTTGGGCTTCCTCCTCCCTTATGAATCCAAAACCTGGTGGCCTCCATGCTGCATCTTAGAAACACCTGGAAGTGCATTTTAAAATGTGATGCCAGTGCCCTCCTCCCAGAGACTCTGATGTATTTGGTCTACAGTGGAGAGCAGTTCATGTTCTTCCCCCAAGTGAACCTAATAAATAGCCAGCTTTGAGAAGCTATGGCTTAGCCACTATAATCCACATGGCATCATTGCATCTAGGGTGGAATTGTTTTCTGCAGAGGGGCCCCACTTGCCTATGCTTTGTGCACAGTTGGACCTGATTACCAAGCCCTCCACCTCCAATTAACCCTTGCAACCTAAATGTTACTCTTACTACAGCTATTGTCCAGGTTGGGAGGCTGAGTCAGCCATGAAATTCCTACCGGACTCTTGACTGATGTGTATTCCCCTTCCTAAATGTGCAGAGCACCTTGTATGTCTCTTCTGCTATCACTCAGAAGTGTGTTGGGGAAGCTGACAAGAATCCATTCTGCACTCCCAGAATGCTCACCACATTCCATTGGGTTAATTTAAGCTTTCTCCTCTGTTGTACATCAGGACTTCATCATCTCCTACCTGGACGGCAACAACAGCCTCTTAACCAGCCTCCCTTGCAGTCCTTACCCTATCTAATCCATTTCCTGTGCCACAGCTCCTGGATCCTTCTAGAATCTCTTCACTCGCCATGCCATTCTCTTGCATAAAAACCTTCAGTAGCTCCTAACTGCCTGTCAGTAAGAATAATCATTATGAAATTAATTTTAATGGTTATACAGTTCTTAAGTTCTTACTATGCACCAGGCACTGTGCTCAGCATGTTATATGCATCATCTCATTTCCCAAAATGTTTTATTATGGAAATTCTCAAACATATCAAAACAAAAGAAATAATAGCATAGGCCCCCACTCTCTTCTCCATAATCCTAAAATCCAAAAAGCTCTGAAATCCAGAAATTATCATGTGTTTGGTGCTAACACCCATTTGGTAGCAAAACCTGACCCAAATAGTATGAATTGTCTGTGTTTTTATTTTATCCACTTATGTGAATGTTTAAAAGTAACATTGCAGACCTATTAATATACAGAAAGTCCTCACTTAACAGAATGCTAGGTTCTTGAGAACTGTGGCTTTAAGCAAAATGACATAATAACAAAACCAGTTTTACCCTAGGCTAGTTGATATAAACAAGAGTTAAACTTTTAGGGTGTTTTTCTGGTACAAAAACATTACCAAACTTACAAGACACAAAATACATTCAGTATTAAAGATTGAAATAAATGTGAGCTATACATATATTTAAGAAAGATTAATAAAAATAAGTTAGAGCATTATGTTCCAACCCACTTATTCCGGTTCATGGTCACAGGGGTCCAGAGGTGCAAGGGTGCTGCTCAGGGTGCAAGGTAGGAAGGAACCTAGCCTGGACAGGATGCCCTTCCACCTGAGGACCACACGCAGACACCCACACTGGCTCAAACTGGGACAACATAGACCTGGCAGTTCACAACAACTGCACATCTTCAGGATGTGGGAAGAAACTGGAGTCCCCAGAAAAGACCCACACAGACACCATAACATGCCAACTCCACACAGACAGCAGCCCCAGTGAGGCATAGATTTTTTTTTTTATCACCAACATTATAATGAAACAATGTTGAACAAAAAGGTATTAATTGAGGACCTGCTGTATTTGATGATGGGTGCTATCCAGACCTGTGCTGAGGGTGTGATATACAGTGCAAGCATCTGAACGCCTTTCTAAAATCTGAGTACATCTGAATTCAGAAACATGGGATTTGGGGATAAGGAACTGTATACCTGTAAAATGAGTACCTACACACCTGCTACTTAAGTTCAGAAACTGTTAGCATTTTGACATCTTTGCTTTTCCATCAATCTACAGATATAGATGACAAATATAGGGATAGAAATAACAAATATAGACATTGCTATGGCCCCCCAAAAGATCTATCTACCTGTGAATATTACCTTTTTTAGAAAAGAGCTTTTTGCAGATTTAATTAAAGGTCTTGAGATGAGATCATGCTGAATTATCCAGGTGGGCCCTAAATCCAATGACAGGTGTCTTTGTGAGAGAAAACAGAAGAAAGGAGGCAATGTGAAAACAGAGGCAGAGATTAGGGCAATGTGACCACAAGCCAGGGAAAGGAAGGAATGTCAGAAGTGGAAGTGGCAAGGAAGGACATTCTTCTAGAGCCTCCAGAGGGAGCATGGCCCTGCCAACACCCTGATTTAAGACTCCTGGCCTTGAGCACTTTGAGAGAATAAATTTCTGCTGTTGTAAGCCTCCCAGTGTGTGGTAATATGTTGTGGCAGCCCAAGGAAGTAATGCAGTTTTAAATACAGATAAAGATATTGACATAGCTGTGAACATAGGCTGAACCAATTAAAAATACTGACAGCCCTGATGACACTTCATTCCTGAATCCTTCAGTGCGTACATCTCATTGAATCCCCCCAGAGCCCTGTGATATATATTACTGTGCCCATTTTAGAGGCCAGGAATGCATAGAAAGCATGTTCAGTGCCATTTCTTGCCAGTCAGGCACAGAGCAAGGGGGTTGCACCTAACCTGCCACCAAACATGCCTGCAAACACTCTGGAACACCAGCTGGAAGAGGGAGTGAGGGCAGGCAGCAGCCCTGTCCCCTTGAAAGGCAGGAATTTCCCTAAGCAGTCTCAGCAGGGAAGCCAGCCTGGAGAGCTTTCCTGACTGTAGGAGCTGATCCAGTCCAGTGTTCTGATGCTTTGTCCTTCCTGCCCCCATGTGGATGGAGTCAGCAGGGTCAGTCAATGCTACAGCTGGACTGGGATGGCTGCCTCCTCAGCAGGGATGCCTGTGTTTGTCTGAGCAAAATGACACAGACACACGTTGCCACTGGGTCAGCTGCACCGAGATGGTAGCTGGCTGGGGAACTAACGAGCTTGTAAATTGGAGAAGAATTAGACTATCAGATGGTGAGGCAGGACACAACACAGCCACCCACTGGAGTCTTTGCCATAACTCAGGGAAAGTACAGCATTTTCCTCAGGAAGAGGTCATCTGAAGAGCAAAGCAAGTTAGGATGCTCACTTAGAGAGGAAATTTATGGCTCTATTAGTAAAGTACCCCACAAAGCTGACACAGGGAGCTGGGAGAAGAGGACTGATCTGTTGTTTTTTCAACCTACAAAGAGGTGTCCCCTTGGGGAAGAGACTTGACTCTTTCAACTGGAGGGCTTGGAAAAGCTTGCCAAGGGGCATTCTGGGAGGTGCCTGAAGGATCCTGTCTGGAGCAGAAAGGAGAGGGCGTAGAGAGCTGACTCTCCCTAATCACCTCCCAATTTAACCAGAGAAACAAGTGGTTTATATAAGGAAGTTTGAACAATTTCATTTAGTGAAATGAGTTGTGCTGTTAAAATTTTTTTAATCCCTTTAACACATCTTTTTCAGCTAAGCCACTGCAGTCAGCAACAAGATTTATTCAATGATGATAAATGAGCACTTACTGCATAGCAGGCCCTGTGCCAGGTACTGTAGACAGGAGTGAACCAAATAAGCATGAACCTCAACCTCTTGGAACATACAGTTTCTTAGGTAAACAGATATTAGAAAGAATGAATTCACAAATAAATATGTGATTGTAAGTTGTTACATGTTCAATATAGGGAAAAGATCATAGGAAATAGAATGGCAGCATGGAGGGGTAGGGAGACCAGAGAAGGCTTCTCAGAAGAAGGAAAGTTTCAATTGAAACCAGAAGTGGAATGGGAATTAGTTGGTGGGCAGGGGGTGGGGAATGGATTTGTGAGGAGACTTGGATATTTTCTTAAAATGTTACAACTTTCTCTGAACAACCCATCTACATGTAGAGGGAGTAAGGTAGCCCCTAGGAAATAACCATCCACATTATTTGATTATTTTTTCAACCTTTGTATTACTGGTAATTGGGCTGATTTCCCATATACCCAGGGCTAGCACAATGGATGACACTGAATGTGGTAAAGAACTTTGAGGCAGTGACCCTGAATATGACATTTGCACAGAGTGGCTTCCAGCAATCTCAGGTCACTGATTCATCTATTCATTTGTTCAAGAACATTTTTCTGTTTATTTATACTGAGTGAGAGGCCGCCCTAGAGCTGGAGTGGAGTGATGAGGGGGATGTGAACCCAGCTCCTACATGGCATAAAACAAAATAAGGAAAGGCAGGTAGATAGTGTGAGAAGAGAACACTGAGGGTGACAACCTGTGGATAACATGGTGGGTACTCGAAAGCATGGACAATGGTGCCAGGTTACCTGGGTCTGAAGCCTAGCTCTGTTACTTGCTAGCTATTTGACTTTGGGTGAATGGCTTAACGTCTCTGTCCATCTATTTCCTTACTTCTCAAATAGTACCTCATTATGTTGGTATGAGGCTTCAATTATTGATATTTGTAAAGTCTAATACATAGCAAGAGCTATAGAACTGTTTGATGAGTAAATTGTAGCAAAATGGAAAAAATGCTCTTTACTTTTAAAAAAGTTTACATATAGTCCTGGCCAGGTAGGCTTAGTTGGTTAGAGCATCTTCCCTTACACCAAAAGGTTGCTGGTCCAATTCCAGGTCAGGATACATACCTAGGTCATGGATTCAATCCCCGGTCAGGGCAAATACGGGAAGGCAACTGATCTATGTTTCTCTCTCACATAGATGTTTCTCCCTCTCTCTGTCTCTCTCTCTTCCTCTATCTCTAAAAAAAAAAAATCAATGAAAACATATCTACAGGTGAGGATTTAAAATTTTTTTTAAGTTTACATATAGGAAGCACAAAGAACTATGTATAAATAACCATGCGTTTACCACAGTTGAGTAAATTTAATTAAGGGTGTGTGTGTATGTGTGTGTAAAGCAACTTAGTCTCCTGTGTTCTTTTATCCAGGATCCTTCCCCAACCTGTTACCATGAATTCAGTATGTTTGTATCCTTCTAATCAATGTTTTTTATGATTTATTACCTTCATATCCTATAAACTTTATTTAGTATATGTGATCCTATTTATAAAAATGGGATCATGTCATGCATATCATTTTGGAATTAGCTTCAGTCCCCTCAATATTACATTTCAATATCCATGTATGTTGATACACATCTAGTTCATTCATTTTAATAGCTGTCTAGTATTCCATTGTGTGACTATACAATAATTTCTTTATCTATTCCCTTCCTAATGGAAATTCAAGTGGTTCCAGTTTTTTCATGATTGCAAACACTGCTGCATAACTGCCTTTGAACTTTTTCCTCATGAATGTGTACAAGAGTTTCTAAACTTACACCAGAACATGTACTTGGAAATGTCATCACCAGGTCAGTTGCATCTTCAGCTCTACCCCATTCTGCCAATTGCTCTCCGCAAGGATTGCACCAATTTCCACTCCCACCAACAGTGCATATTAAAGGGTTAAACCTAGATCCTTTCAGCATGGAATAACTGTGTCCCTAGACTTTTACAAGGATGCATGAATCTTTGCATCCTTGTTAGCCTCTGTCCTCGTCACATCTTTGTGAGATAGAGCTGTGGGAGAGTGGTTCTAGCTAAAGGAGAGAACTAAGGTTCAGGGGCAAACAAGCAAAATATAACCAAAGACACTGAAATTGAGAACAAGCTGACAGTCACCACAGGGGAGAGGGAAGGGAATTTCAGAGGAAAAGGGGAAGGGTTTAGAGCAACAAGTATAAAGGGCACATGGACAAAAGCTGGAGGGGTGAAAATGGGAGGGAGGTGGGGAGGGCTGGGATGGGTGTAAAAGACAGAAAACTGTACAGGAACAACAATTAAAATAAAATTTTTTAAAAAAGGTTCAGGGGATCTTAGAGGCTTGCCCACAGTTGCCAGGGTATTTGGGTGGGAATCACAGCATCCTGGATTTCTGTCATTTATGCTGACCTTTAGATGAGCGGTATCTCAGCTATGATCCTTAGAGCACCAGGGTTTTGTGCTGTCATCAAAGTTAAGAGGAGGAGGCTGTGGAAAAGTTGAAAAGGGAAAATGACCAAAATGAATTCTAGGCCTCCCTTCGCCATCTCAGCCCAAGTAGTTATGCTCTAGTCTATATGCATGCTGAGAAAGACTTTATTTGGGGGAAAAGAAAAGTCCATTGCTTAAAAAGGAGGGAAGAGGAGATATAAATCTCTTTTTTAAGTTGAATAATTAATTAACTTCCAAAACAAAAAGCTCCAGGCCCAGATGAGTCCACTGATGAGTCTTACCAAACACTCAAGAAAAAAATAATAACAATTCTCTACATCTCTTTCAGAAGATAGGAGCAAAACAAATACATCTAACTCATTCTGTGAGGCCAGAATTACCCTAACACCAAAACCTGATAAAGACATTATAAGAAAACTACAGATCAGTATTTGTCATGAACATAAACCAATATCTCGTCTACAAAAATCCTCAACAATATATTAGCAAATCAATTCAAAAATGCATAAAAAGATTTATATGTCATAACCAAGTGGGATTTATCTGAGGTTTGCAAGACTGGTTCAACATGTAGTACAATTAATTAATGTAATTCATTACACTAACAGGCTAAAAGAGAAAAATCACATGATCACAGCAATAGATGCAGAAAAGCAAAATCCAACACCCATCACAATAAAAGCTCTCGGTAAATTAAAATTAGAGGAGAATTTTCTCAACTTGCTAAGGAATATCTACAGAAAATCATACTGCTACCATCATACTTAATGGTGAGACAAAGTTTTTCCATTAAGGTCAGGAACAAGGGAAGGATGTTCCCTTTCATGATTGCTTTGCAACATTGTACTAGAAGTTCTAATGCAGTAAGACAAGAAAAGGAAATTAAAAGTATACAAAATGAGAAGACAGAAATAAAACTGTCTTTGATCACAGGTGGCATAATCATCTATGTATAAAATCCAAAAACAATCTTAATATATAAATAAAACCCATTGAAACTATTTGCAGTTAAGGCAGGGTTGCAGGATGTGAGATTTATGTACAAAAGTCAATCACTTCCCTATACACCACAATGAACAAGTGGAATATGAAATTAAAAACAATACAATATTCAATTAACACTCTTCAAATGAAATACTTAGATATAAGCCTAACTATATATACAAGATCTCTATGAAGAAAAGAAAACTCTGATGAAGGAAATCAAAAAAGATCTAAATAAATGGAGAGAGATACCATTTTCATGGATAAGTAGACTCAATACTGTCAGGATGTCAGTTCTTTCTAACTTGATCTATAAATTCAATGCAATCCCAATCAGAGTCCCAGCAAGTTATTGTTTGGATAATCACAAAATGATGCTAAAGTTTATATGGAGAGGCAAAAAGACCCTGTGCAGCCAACACAATATTGAAGGAGAAGAATGAAGTTGGAAGATTTACAGTAACCAATTAAGCCACAGTAATCAAGATATTTTGTCCCATCTATGGGGTTTTCCATTCTCCCACATGAAAGATTAGAACTGTCATTGAGTATATCTCTTCCCACAGTTGTCCTCTGATTAAACTTCAAAAGGTTAGATTCTGGTTAACTAGTTTCTCCTAAAGCCAAGCTAGTTTAAGAAGAATAGATGGCCCTGGTTGGTGTGGTTCAGCAGATTGGGTGCTGGCCTGCAAACCAAAGGGTCACTGGTTTGATTCCCAGTCAGGGCACATGCCTGGGTTGCAGGCCAGATCCCCAGTAGGGGGTGCTCAAGAGGCAGCCACACATTGATGTTTCTCTCCCTGTCTTCCTCTCTCCCTTCGCCTCTCTCTAGAAATAAATAAAATCTTTTAAAAAAAGGATACAGTGATCAAGCATATTTCAAAATTTTTTTCCTTTCCTCTTACCAAAGCACAAAGATTTTTCTCCAATGTTTATGTGAGAAACTGGTCAAGCTCCTGGAGGTAAGTTTCACAAAATTGTGGAGTCCTTACTTTGAATTTTGAGGAACACAAACATTCAATCTATAGCAAGGTGTGTGGCAGTGTCTCGTTACTTTGATTTCATTTCCCTAATGATAGGTGATGTTGAGCATCTTCTCAGATGTTTACTTTAATCTACAAATCTTTTTGGTGAGATGTCAGTTCATGTCCTTTTCTCATTTTTAAATTGGGTGGTTGTCTGATTGTTGAGTTGTAAGTTTTTGTATATTTTGGATACCATACCTTTATCAAATATGTGCTTACAATTATTTTCTTTCAATCTGTGACTGTTGGATATTCTTTTTTAAATTAAAGCTAAATTTACAAAAAGTGGGTCAATTTAAAGAAAAAATATTGCAAAAATATAGGAAATCCTTATAATAAATTAAGTACAGATGGTAGTTGAATGCAGCAGAAATCTAGAAGACAGTCAACAAATTAATGAAATTCAGTAAACAATTCTTTAGGCTAAAGAGAGTGTCTCTCTCTCTCTCTCTCTCTCTCTCACACACACACACACACACACACACATCAAAACAGAAGTTTTACACCCAGATGAATGGTGAAAAAGAAGCCAGTAGCTTCATTTATAAAAATGCAGTGCTTTAGTCTAGCTGAATACTCAGTTGTACACAAAGTATCTTCTGCAAGTCTCTAAACTCCTAGATTTTCACACCATATTCCCCTTATGAATTCACAGAGGCAAGTAAAAGCACATTTCCCTTCATCTCTCAGAATTTCTTGTTGTTTCTGAATCACAGCATAGTAAATAGTACAAGCTAAAGCTGGAGGCTTCAAAGAGTTGGGTGTGTTCAATGACCTGAGAGAAAGTAGGTCGTCAGAGGGTCGTAAAGGTTATGCGAATGGGGTGAGCTGAGGCTGGGGAGGTGGATGAGTGCCAGTTAGGTGGAGACGATGCCACTTTCAGGATTTTGAAAGTAAAGAGGTCATGAAAGGGGTTACGCTAAGGAGTGACATGATGACATTTGTCTTTTAGATTAAAAATAGACTTCATTCCTCTTCACCATATATTCCTAAGGATGGTGGTTTCAGTGCTAGAAAATTGAGTCACTTGAGTTGTTCATTGCTTTTTGGAGAACAGGGAATGAGAGACATCCTTAGAAGGCTATGTGAGGAAAAAGTAAGAATCTAGTAACAAAGTGTGGACTAATTGAAATGTTATTTCTTGTCTGAACTCTTTTCTTACACACACAATTCCCACCTCACCTCTCTCCTGTATGCGGGGTGTATGTTGACGTGGACACCAGCCCGCGGTATCCGCAGTGTTATGGATGAGACGAGATAAATTCACATGGACTTCCTAGTGCTGTGGCGGAAAAGGGATGGCATGGCTACTCTTTCAAGGGGAGAGCTTCTGGGAGCAGCCTGGCCACTCTCTCAAGAAGGGAATGCCCCGACCCTTGTCTTGAGAGGCTTTTATTGGCTTTCTAATAGCATACATCAAAGAAGGTTTTCATTCATTATACTTAGGTTTGCTTTAGGTAATTACTTTTTATAGATAACAACAGAAGGGATGTTACTGATTACTTCCTACAGATTAACAAGGCAAAAATGTTGCAAATGCAAGGGAACGATAAGAGTAACAGGTCTGGTTACACTTCAATCCTTGGGAAGATTAGCACAGGCTTCAGGAAGTGACTTTAAAGATATTCAGCAAGCACTCACTGCCTGAACTCAGGGTTAGGGAGTTTTAACAAGAGCAAGTCACAAAGCAAACTAGGTACAATGCAGGCCTGATTTGCCATGGGAGAACCTCTACAAGTGCGTGGTCTTATGTGCCCACTCACCCCCCCACTGGTTTTCCACATGGGTGCTGAGCTACATTTCCACGCCTTGCAAAGTGGTTCCCTACAGTATGTGTAGATTATTACACCATTTTGGCCACTTTCTAGCGTCTTCAATGGAAGTGCAACCCTCCTGACACCTTGGTCTCAGATTTCCAGTCTTCCAAACTGAGACAATAGATTTCTGTTGTTCAGGACTCCCAGTTTGTGATCATTATGGTGGCCGTAGCAAAACAATATGGTGGGTAACAAACTGCCATACTATTTGTTTTGTTATTCAAATTTAATTTTTTTTAACATTTTATTTATTTATTTTTAGAGAGAGGGGAAGGGAGGGAGGAAGAGACGGAGAGAAAGATCAATGTGTGGTTGCTTCTCATGCACCCCTCACTGGGGATGTGGCCCACAACCCAGGCATGTGCCCCCACTGGGAATTGAACTGGTAACCCTTTGTTTCACAGGCTGGCACTCAATCCACTGAGCCACACCAGTCAGGGCTCAAATTTAATCTTTATTGTATTTTTTTCCATTACCATTTAGTCTCCTTATAAGCCCCTCCCCTAGCAATCACCACACTGTTGTCCATGTCCATGAGTTTTTTTTTCTTTTTGCTAAATCCCTCCACCCCTTATCTCCCCTCCCACTAGCTGTCATCTGCTCTCCATCCATGAGTCTGTCCCCATTTTCCTTGTTAGTTCAGTTTGTTCATTAGATTCTATGTATGAGTGAAATAATATGGTATTTGTCTTTCTCTGACTGGATTATTTCATTTAGCATAATGTTCTCCAGGTCCATCCATACTGTCACAAAGGGTAAAATTTTCTTCTTTTTTATGACTGAGTAGTATTCCATTGTGTAAATGTCCCATAGTTGTTTTATCCACTCATCTACTGATGGACACTTGGGCTGCTTTCCATATCTTGGCAATTGTAAATAATACTTCAGTGAACATAGAGGTGCTTAATGTTCTTTTGAACTAGTGTTTTGGGTTCCTTCACATATATTCCCAGTAGTGGGATTGCTGGGTCAAAAAGCAGACCCATTTTTAATTTTTTGAGGTATCTTCATACTGCTTTCAATAGTGGCTGCACCAGTCTACATTCTCACCAACAGTGCCAAGGGTTCTTCTTTCTCCACATCCTCACCAGCACTTGTTGTTTGTTGATTTATTGATGATAGCCATTTTGACAAGTGTGAGGTGATATCTCATTGTGGTTTTTATTTGCATTTCTCTGATGATTAGTGACAGTGGAGCTATTGGCCATCTGTATGTCCTCTTTGAAGAAATATCTATTAGGTCCTTTGTCCATTTTTTTAACTGGGTTGCTTGTTTTTTGGTGTTGAGTTTTGTAAGTTCTTTATAAATTTTGGATATTAACTCCTTATTAGATGTATTGGTGAATATGTTCTCCCATTCTATGGGTCATCTTTTATTTTGTTGATGATTTCCTTTGCTATGCAAAAAACCTTTTAGTTTGATGCAGTCCCATTTGTTAATTTTTGTCTTTTGTTTCTCCTGCCTGGAGAGATATATCTGATAAAATATGGCTATGAGCCAAGTCCAAGATTTTGCTGTCTGTTTTCCTCTATGATTTTTATGGTTTGGGGTCTAACATTTAAGTCTTTGATCCATTTTGGATTTATTCTTGTGTGCAACATAAGAAGGTGGTCTAGTATCTTTCTTTCTTTCTTTCTTTTTTTTGCATGTATCTGTCCAATTTCCCCAACACCATTTATTAAATAAACTATCTTTAACCCATTGTATGTGCTTGCTTCCTCTATTGAATAGTAATTGATTTTAAAGGTGTAGGTTTATTTCTGGGCTCTCGACTTTGTTCTGTTGATCTATGTGTCTGTTTTTATGCCAGTACTTTGCTATTTTGATTACTATGGCCTTACAATTTGATATTAGGTAGTGTGATTCTGCCAGTTTTGTTCTTTCTCAGGATCACTGTTGCTATTCAGGGCCTTTTGTGGTTCCATATAATTTTTGAAATATTCATTCTAGTCCTGTGAAATATGTCATTGGAATCTTGATAAGAATTGCTTTGAACCTGTAGATTGGGTGGTATGGACATTTTAATAATATTAATTCTTCCTATCCACGGACACATTATGTGCTTCCACTTATTTGTATCTTCTTCTATTTCTTTCTTCAGTGTCTTATAATTTTCCAGGTATAGGTCTTTTACATCCTTGCTTAAGTTTATTCCTAGGCATTTTATTCTTTTTGAAGCAATTGTAAATGGGATGGTTTTCTTGATTTTCCTTTTTGTTAGTTCATTATTGGCATATAAAAATGCAATTCATTTCTGGATATTAATTTTGTAACCTAGTACTTTGCTGAATTCATTTATCAATTCTAGTAGTCTCTTGTAATTTTTGGAGTTCTCTATGTACAGTATTATGTCATCTGCAAATAAAGACAGTTTTACTTCTTCCTTTCCAATTTGGATGCCTTTTATTTCTTTTCCTTGTCTGATTGCTGTGGCTAGGACTTCCAGTACTGTGTTGAATAAGAGAGGTGAAAGCAGACATCCCTCTCTTGTTCCCAATCATAAAGGGAACGCTTGTAATTTTTACCCTATTGAGTACAATGTTGGCAGTGGATTTGTCGTATATGGCCTTTATTATGTTTAGGTATGTTCCCTCTAATTCCACTTTGCTGAGAGTTTTTATCATAAATGGGTGCTGGATTTTACCAAATGCTTTTTCCACATTTATTGATATGATCATGTGGCTTTCATCCTTTATTTTGTCTGTGTGGTGAATTACATTTATTGATTTGTGAATTTTATAGCAACCTTGCTTTCCAGTAATAAATCCCACTTGATCCCACAGTAATAAATAGATCTTTTTGATGCATTGCTGTATTTGGTTTGCTAATATTTTTGCTGAGGATTTTACCATCTATATTCATCAAGGATATTGACCTATAATTTTCACTCTTTGAAGTGTTTTTATCTGGTTTTGGAATTAGGATAATTCTGCCCCCATAAAAGGGAGAGAGCCTTCACTCCTCTTGAATTTTATGAAGTAGTTTGAGAAGGAGCAGTGTTAGTTCTTCTTGGAATGTTTGGCAAAATTCACCTGTGAAGCTATCCAGTCCAGGGCTTTTGTTTGTTGGGAATTTTTGGTTACTCCTTCAGTTTCATTAGGTGTAATCTGTCTATTTAGATTCTCTGATTCTTCCTGATTAGTTTTAATATGTTTCTAGGAATTTTTCCATTTCATCCAGGTTATCCAGTTTGCTGGTATATAATGTTCACAATATTTTCCTACAATCCTTTGTATTTCTTTGGTGATAGTTGTTATTTCTCTTCTTCCACTTCTGATTTTATTTATTTGGGTCCTTGATCTCTTTTCTTGATAACTCTGGTTAATGGCTTATTAATCTTGTTTATCTTTTCAATAACCAGCTCTTGGATTCATTGATCCTTTGTATTTTTTTAGACTCTATTTCATTTATTTCTGCTCTGATCTTTATTATTTCCTTCCTTCTACTCATGTTGGGCTTTGTTTGATGTTCCTTTTCATGTTCCTTTAAGTGTGAAGTTAGATTGTTTACTTGAGCTTTCTTCTTTTTTGAGATAGGCCCATAATGCTATGAATTTCCCCTTAGGTTTGCTTTCCCAGTGTCCCACAGATTTTGGATTGTTACGTTCTTATTTTCATTTGTTTCAAGGTATCTTTTGATTTCTTCCTTGATCTTGTCATTGATCCATTCATTGTGTTATAGCATGTTATTTAGCTTCCATGTCTTTGTGTGTTTTTCAGTATTCTTCTTGTGATTGATTTCTAGTTTCATAGCATTATAGTCAGAGAAGATGCTTGATATGATTTGTGTTCTTAAATTTATTAAGACTTGTTTTGTGTCCTAACATGTGGTCCTCCCTAGAAAACATTCCCTTTGCACTTGAAAAGTATGTGTATTCTGCTGCTTTGGGGTGAAATGCTCTGAAGATATCAATTAAATCCATTTGATCTAGTGTGTCATTTAAGGCTGCTGTCTCCTTGTTGATTTTCTGTTTGGAAGATCTGTCCATTGAAGTCAATGAGGTGTTTTAAATCCCCAGCTATGCCTGTATTTCTGTCAGTCTCTCCCTTTTTGTTCATGAAAGTTTGCTTCACATATTTAGGTGCCCTTATGTTGGGTGTGTAAATGTTTATTTACTACAGTTATATCCTCTTGTTTGATTGTTCACTTTATCATTATGTAGTGTCCTCCTTTGTCTCTTACTATAGCCTTGGTTTTAAAGTCTGTTTTGTCGGATATAAGTACTGCTACCCCAGCCTTTTTTTTCCTTTCTATTTACGTGGAGTATCTTTTCCCTTCCCTTTACTTTTAGCCTGTGTGTATCTTTCAATCTGAGATGGATCTCTTGGAGGCAGCATATATATGGGTCTTATTTTCTTATCCATTCAGCCACCCTATGTCTTTTGGTTAGAGCATTTAAGCCACTTACATTTAAGGTGATCATTGATAGATACATAGTGTCATTTTATTGTTAGACTATTTTCTTCTGTCTTCTTCTTCCTTCTTCTTCTTCCTCCTCCTCCTTCTCCTCCTTCTTCTTCTTTCTTCTTTCTTCACTGCTTCTTCTCCCTTTAACATTTGTTGCAGTACTGGTTTGGTGTTAACAAACTCCTTTAGCTTTTTTCTTGTCTAGAAAGCTCCTTATTTCTCCTTCAACTTTAAATGATAGCCTTGCTGGGTGAAGTAACCTTGGCTGTAGGTCTTTACTTTTCATCATCTTGAACACTTCATACCACTGCCTTCTGGTCTGAAATGTTTCTGTTGAGAAATCAGGTGACAGTTTAATTGGTGCTCCCTTGTATGTAACTACCTGCTTTTCTCTTGTGGCTTTTAGGATTCTCTCCTTAAGTCTTGTCATTTTAATTATGATGTGTCTTGGTGTAGGCCTCTTTGGGTTTAACTTGTTTCACACTCTCTGAACTTCCTGAACTTGTGTTTCCTTTTGCTTCACCAGATTAGGGAAGTTTTCTGTCATTATTTCTTTGAATAGATTCTTGATCCCTTGCTTGCTCTCTTCTCCTTCTGGTATTCCCATGATGTGGGTGTTGTTATACTTCATGTTGTCCAAAATGTTTCTTAAACTCTCCTTATTTTTTAAATTCTTGTTTCATTTTGCTGCTCTGCCTAGGGTTTTTTTCTACCTTGTGTTCCAAATCACTGATCCTCTGCTTCATCTAACCTATTGTTTATTCCTTCCAGTGTATTATATTTCAGATATTGAATTCTTTATTTCTGACTGGTCCTTTTTTATGGTTTCTACGTCTTTCTTTTTTTTTATGCTGTTGAGTATATTTATCACCACTCCTCTAAACTCTCTAATAAATTGCTTGCCTCCATTTCATCTAGTTGTTCTTCTGGGGAATTTTTTTGTTCTTTCATTGGCTCTGTTTCTTTGTCTTCCCATTTTGACTGTTTCTTTGTATTTTCTGCCTTGGTTGTTAAACTAATCAATGATACAGCCTTAAGCTGTAATCAGCAGCCCCACCTAAGGACCACAAGGTGGGACAGAGTAATTCCTGCTGGTAGGGCTGCTGTTTCCTCTCAGACTGATGTCACTTAGGGAAGAATGCTCTGCGTGAGAAAGATGGCTTCTACAGTAAGGGGAGTGACTCACCACAGGGATCCTGGTGGCTCTTCCTTCAGTTCTCTCCCCAAAGCCACAACCCCAAACTCTCCTCAAGTGTCTCTGGTCCACTCTGTCCTCCCTCTGCTGTAGCTCAGAGTAAGTGGCTGCAAACAAAATATTGCCTGTTGGCCCTTTAAGAAGCTCCCTGCATCTTAAGTGTGGGGTTTAGACCCCACACCTTTGAGTGTTGCTGAGAATATCCCTCCAAAGCTTCAGCTGCCACCCATGGAAGCCCAGCCAACCCTCTCACTCCTCCTCTGCACTCCTTACCAGTCTTATTATGGTGGAGTGGTTTCTTCAGTCTGTCCATGGTTATAAGGCTTCTCTCCAGCTACTGTTTAGTTGGTTATTCAGGATGCTTTCTCTACAATTTAGCTGTAATTCCGGATTGTTCCTGGGAGGAGATTAGTCTAGCTTCTAGTCACTCCTCTGCCGTCTTTGATCTCTATCTGCCATACTATTTGTAATATCTGGAACTTTGTCTCCAATAAGTCATGGATATTTTCTCTTTTTTAAATATATTTTATTGATTATGCTATTACAGTTGTCCCATTTTCCTCCCTTTATTCCCCTCTGCCCTGCACACCCCCTCCCACCCGCATCCCCCCACCTTTAGTTCATGCCCATGGGTCATACATATACGTTCTTTGGCTTCTACATTCCTATACTATTCTTAAACTCCCCCCTGTCGATTTTCTACCTACCATTTATGCCTCTTATTCCATGTACCTTTTCCCCCATTCCCCACCTCCATTTTCCCACTGATAATCCTCCATGTGATCTTCATTTCTGTGTATCTGTTTCTGTTCAAGTTATTTGCTTAGTTTGGTTTTGGTTTTGTTTTTTTTTAGGTTTGGTTGTTGAGAGTTGTGATTTTGTTATCATTTCACTATTCATAGTTTTTGAACTTCTTCTATTTCTTAGATAGGTCCCTTTAACATTTCATATAATAAGGGCATGGTGATGATGAACTCCTTTAACTTGACCTTGTCTGGGGAGCACTTTATCTGTCCTTCCATTCTAAATGATAGCTTTGCTGGATAGAGCAATCTTGGATGTAGGTCCTTGCCTTTCATGACTGTGAATACTTCTTTCTAGCCCCATTTTGCCTGCAAGGTTTCTTTTGAGAAACCAGCCAATAGTCTTATGGGAATTCCTTTGTAGGTAACTGTCTCCTTTTCCTTGCTGCTTTTAAAATTCTATCCTTCTCTTTAACCTTGGATAATGTAATGATGTGCCTTGGTGTGTGCTTCCTTGGGTCCAATTTCTTTGGGACTCTCTGAACTTCCTGGACTTCTTGGAAGTCTATTTCCTTCGCTAGATTGGGGAAGTCCTCCTTCATTATGTTTTCAAATAAGTTTTCAATTTCTTATTCTTCCTCTTCTCCTTCTGGCACCCCTATGATTCAGATGTTGGAATGTTTAAAGTTCTCCCAGAGGTTCCTAAGCCTCCTCATTTTTTTGAATTCTTGTTTCTTTATTCTGCTCCAGTTGAATGTTTATTTCTTCCTTCTGGTCCAAATCACTGATTTGAGTCCCAGTTTCCTTCCCTTCACTCTTGGTTCCCTTTATTTCACTTTTCATAGTCTTCACTTTTTCCTCTATTTTGCAACCATACTCAACCAATTCTGTGAGCATCCTGATTGCCAGTGTTTTGAACTGTGCATCAGATAGGTTGCTATCTCTTCATCACTTAATTGTATTTTTTCTGGAGTTTTGATTTGTTCTTTCATTTGGGCCTTTTTTTTTTTTTTTTTTTTTTTTTTTTTTTTTTTTTTTTTTTTTTTTTTTTTTTTTTTTTTTTTTTTTTTTTTTTTTTTTTTTTTTTTTTGTCTTGGCACACCTATTACATGGTAAGGGGCAGAGTTGTGGGTATTCATCAGGGCAGGGCTACCCACTTTGCTGGGTTGTTGCACTATATGTGGGGTAGGGGACTGAGAGGGAACAGTGAGGCCCGCTCAGCTCTCTGCTGGCTTCCAGTCCCCTCCACTGCTACCTACAGGCAAATTGGGCATTTCTGGTGCTGATTCCCAGGTGGGTGGTTTTGTGTATGTTCTAGGACTCTGAGGGTGTCTCCAACAAACTCTCCTGTGAGGCTGGGAGTTTCTCCCACTGCCTCAATCTCCACAGGATTTTTTTTTAGTCAGAGGCTTTGAGGCTCTATTTCCCCCCACTGTAACCCTGGGTTGTGTGGACTATCTCACTCCCCAGGTGTTCCTCCCAGTTTATCTGCACATGAAAGTGGGACTGCCCCCTCCACTGGCCTCTACCTTGCCCGGTCTGCCAGCCACTTCCTCACCCACCCTGTCCTCCAGCTCCCGCCTTGCCACAAGTCCTCTCCACCGGCTGCCCATCCTACCAGTCTGGATGAATGTTTCTTCTTTAACTCCTTGGTTGTCAGACTTCCATACAATTCCATTTTCTGGCAGTTCTGGTTGATTTTTTGTTTTTAAATTTGTTGTCCTTCTTTTGGTTGTGCAGGGAGGCACAGTGTGTCCACCTATGCCTCTATGTTGGCCAGAACAAAGTCATGGATATTTTCATATCATGTGCCAGGTGTACAATTATTTCAAAATATCACTTATCCTCATCAGTACTTTGAAATCAAAATTGTTATTAAGCCTACTGCCAAATCATGTTATTTAACACATTAATAAAAGGAACACATATTATTAGATCACAGTTTTTATATTTAAGAACTGCATTTCAAAATAACTGGTTTTCTTCAAAATGCTGAGCATTTTATGTTATATATTTTAAAACATTATTCTGAGAAAGAGTTCATAGGATTGCTAAAGCAGTCCCTAGTACAAACAGATTAAAAACCCCAGCTTTAAGCAGAAGAGAAATAGCATAAAGATATATATTCCTACTTTCATATTCTCTCTCCCATCAAATACAGGGTTTTAAGATGGGGAATGGGGACAGAGAGGTACATGTTCAGGAAATTGCTTTTCCATTTGTGAAGTATTATGTGATTAAAAGTGCTGTGCAAATTTGTCATGATACATGTCAAACCAAGTGAAAATACCTACCCTACCCTCTCTGTGCACATCAAAATGTAAACACCCAAAAGCCAAAAGCAGAGGCTTTGTTTATTTCACTTCCATGCTCCCAGATGTATATTAGTCTAGGTTCTCTGGAGAAATACACAAATAGGGTATATATGAATATATATTTAGAGATAGAGATAAAGAGAGCTAGAGCAAAAGAGAAATTGAGATTTATTACAAGAGATTGGCTCATGAACTTAGGAAAACTGAGAAGTCCTAAGATCTGTAGTTGATAGGCTAGATACCCTGGAAAGCCTGAGTCTGAGGCCAGAGGTGGGAAAAGACTAACGTCCCAGCTTGAAGGCAGTCAGGCAGGAGGAATGTGTTCTTATTCACAGAAAGGTCAGTATTTGTGTTCTATTCAGACCTTCAACTTATTGGGTGGGGGGGGCCCACCTATATTAGGGAGGGGAGTCTGCTTTATTCAGTCTATGAATTAAAATGTTAATTTCATTTAGGAACACCTACACTAAATGTCCGGGCACCTTATGACCCAGTCAGGTTGACACATAAAATTAACCGTCATTGGTGCTCAATAAATATTTGTGGAAAGAATGAATGAAAAATTAAAAAGGCATGCTAGGAATATCCAAATGCAGCCAGCAAGGAAGTGGAAAAACAGCCAGGGAACTAAACCATCCTCCTTGGGGATCACTCTTTCCTGAGGATAAGAGGAAAGGGAACAAACCTTCCTTGGCTTCTGTGCACACAGTTTGTTTTAGACAGACACCCTGGGAAGCCACAGGGACTATTTAAGGCTATAGGCCTGTCAACTAACAATTTTTCTAAACTGTTGCGGAGGAACTTAGCTGGGAAGGCAATCTTCAAAGAAAGCTGGTAACTGACATATCACTGGAAAAATGGAAGGTCCTCAAAGGAAATCCTGGCAGATTCCAGAGGCTTCAGAATGCCTAGGACCTCGCAACATGGATCTGGTTTAAGCCTCTAACAAAGTAACAAATTCCCCTGATCTTCCCACCCCTCTGCCAGACAGATACTGCCTTCTGAAGTCTACAGGGCCCTGGGGGACACTGAGGATGGCTCTCAGGCAGAGGATCCATTGAGTCATGAACCCCTTCAAATGCCAAATTCATTTGCATTTCTACCTCACCCTCCCACTATTTAACTGCTGCAGCTCCTGAGACATCAGAGGGATGGCTGCGAATGACCAAGAACCCAAACCTTAAAACATACAATGGATGAAACCCACCTTCAAAAGACTAGAAGAGAGATTTGCAGTCTGCAGGTCATTATTTCCAACCACGAGGGAGGCAAGAGGAGCCCTGTTGAAAACGCCCAGGAAGTCACTGAAGCTGATGGATGCAAGATGACTAGAGCACAGGTAGGCCTGGGACAGACGATCCAAATGGGACCCATCAGTAGATGAATGAGTGCCTTCCCTCTTCCGAGGATCCTATTTTCCATTTGACTCCTTTATTAAAGGTGCTACTTTGCCCAGACATACAAAGACATGCAGGTGCACACACAGTCACTGAAAACTCTTAGCAATGAACTCCACTCTGGAGATTCATGCAAAAGCTAATGCACAGCAGGGGCTGCCCAAGAATTGAGGAGAGAAGAAGAACATGGGCTGACCCTGTCACTACTTAGGTTATCTCTTCCCAGCCAGCAGTTGCCATAGCAAAACTTGTTCAACAAAGGGGTAAAGAAAGAGCTGGATGTAGATCAGCTCTTTTCTATAGCAGCACATGGAAGCAGAGATAAAGAGCAGGAAATTGTGGATGCACAACCAAGCACAACCAAGGCAGCAGCAAATCTGTTTCAGTTGGGAATTCTTAGTTTGGGGATGAACTTCAGCAAGAATTTTCATAGCCTTTGAGTTTCCTGGTTGTTTATACTTGCTATATAAATAAGCTATTTTGTTACTGTTATGGGCTTAATTTTGTCCCCCTAAAATTTACATGTTGAAGTCCTAACCGTCAGTAACTCATAATGTGACTATATTTGGAAACAGGGTCTTTAAAAGGGTGATTAAGGTAGCATGAGATCATTGGGATTGGCTCTAATCCAACATGACTGTCATCCTTAAAAGAAGAGGAGATTAGGACACATAAATACATGGGAGGACCATGTGAAGACACAGGGAGAAGACAGCCATCTGCAAGCCAAGGAGAGGCCTCAGGAGAAACAAGGCCTGCTGACACCTGGATCTTGGACATCTGTCCTTCGAAATTGTGAGAAAATAAATTTCCATTATTTAAGCCATTCTGTAGTATTTTGTTACAGAAGTCCAGGAAAAGTCATATGGGCTCCCCATGGCAAAGAGCTTGAACACACCCTCCTATCATGGAACTGTCTGCTCAAAGGAGTCCCAGGCTGAATGGATTACCACTCTTGCCTGGAAGTCTTTGGACCATTCTGTACTTTCTAAATTTTAGTGTTGGGAGGTAAGGCCCCAATTCTCCCACTCTAGTTTCAACTTTGAGAATGAATGAGAACCTAATGAAAACTTATCTTTTGTTGTGATCTCCATGTCCATCCAGAATACCTTTTCCACATGCAATGCCCAGAGATGCCTCCTGTGCTGAGATTAAGGACTGGAGGAAATGAAAAGGGACCAGGCAGAAGCCAGCCCTTTGTACTTACCCACACTAAGCTGTGAAGGCCTTAACCGTATAATGACATTTCCCTTCTCCTGGAAATCCTGGGAGACACTGAAGATAGCTGTGCTTGTTCCCATTCTACAGATGAGAAAGCTAAGACACTGAACAATGGGATAGCTTAAGGCATTGTTTTCTCCCAGTGGTAGGGTTACTTTGGTGCTTGCATAAATTTTTGATGTAAAGGGATATGTGGATGTGAGTGGATGTGGATATGGATGTGCGTGTATGCATTAAAATAGCTGCCTAATCAGTGTCCTCATTTTCAGTCTCGGCCCCCTCCAAACTTCTTTCCACACTGCATCCAGAGGTTTCTATAGATTATGCCTTATCTTATAACTTTCATAGTAAAACCTTCCAATGACTCCCCATTGCTCTTAGAATAAGTCTGAAATGCTGAGCATGATTTAGAAGGCCATGAAATATCTGGCCCTGTCCCTCCACTCACCAAGCTCCCTTGACTCACCACTGCCTCTTCTGCAGTGCTAAGCTTCTCTCTATCCCCTTGCTTTTCTTCCCAAAACATTCTCCTTCCTCCATGTTTCACCTGGCCAACTCCTTCCCATATATCATTCTCAGATTAAGCAAAACTTCTTTCGGGAAGCACCCCAGCCAATAAATCTCACAGCTGGCTTCAGTGTCCCTCTGTGAACCTCCCCTTCAACCTATGCTTTCCTGCTTCTAAAATCATTGGCTTGTTAGTCTCCTGACTAGGGTATAAGCTTGGTAAGGATAAAGTCTCTGTCTTATTTGCTGTGAGTACAATTCATGGCACATAGTAGATGCTCATCGCATATTGGTTTAAATGAATGTTGAATTTAAGTCATATAATAGACATTTGTTTGGATCAGGAGAACAAGGTACCATCCTTCTCTTATGTTTGGGCATTTTCACCATTATTACCCCCAAAAAGGGATGTTTCACTAAAATACACCTTGATCTTAAGTTAAGTAGAGGTTGACCTTAAATCATCTATCAGGCAAAGGAGCTAGAACTCTTGCCTCCAGTGGAGTAATTATTTCCCTTTCCTGGGAATTTCCTCTAGCTAGGAGATAGAACTTGCATGATATGATCCCTTTCTGCTCTGAATTTTCATGGTCTGTCAGTGAAATTCAATGAAGGCGGTTGTTTGGATGAAAAGGCTCAGTTACTCCTGATAAAAAGTTTATGAAAACCGTAATGCTCTGCTGAGCGCTACCAAGTGAGTCTTATCAACCAACCATCTAGTCATCCTAGAAATATTTAGTGTCTCTCATATTCTAGGCAGTGTGTTGGGTTCTGGGGAAATGATGGTGGCCAAGTCATGATGATCCATGTCCTCATGGAGCTGAGCTTATATGAGGGATGGACAGCAAACTGGTGTAAGCCAACCATTTTGTTCTGCATTTTGAAGGAGGTACACATATAAGACATCATCAGAAAAAGCATAATCTTATCACCATACATAAAAAGTCCAGGCTTCTTTACATTCTTTACTTTTTCCCCATTGGACTACCTCAGATGGGTCCCTAGGAGTATGCCAGATACTGGCCACCCATCTTCCCTTTACTGCTTCTCTGCTGTCTCCCCAGTGACCCTGCCCCATCCTTTAGATTGCCACATGGTCAAAGCCACAGTTGTATTATTCCTGGCTTCATGCTGAAGGGAATATGGTAGATACTTTCCTTCACAGTAATCCTCTCAACTTCTTCAGAATAAACCATTTAAAAGATAAGCAAACCTGTTGCTGATTATTAATCAGCTCTCATGGCATAAATGTAATGATTTATTATACCAAGAACCCCCTTTCCTATGAGACAAGGATAGAAGGGTGCTATA
This sequence comes from Anoura caudifer, assembly GCA_004027475.1. Classification (NCBI taxonomy): domain Eukaryota; kingdom Metazoa; phylum Chordata; class Mammalia; order Chiroptera; family Phyllostomidae; genus Anoura; species Anoura caudifer. Next base: position 37,669 of record PVKU01007073.1, on the reverse strand, counting down.
GGAGTAAGTACTAAAGAGGCTCTTTGCTTAGACCAGGAAACATCAGGAAAGGCTCTCAGAAGAAATGACATCTCTGCTTCCATCCTGGCTCCATCTTTCTTCTGAAGAGCTATCGGAAGTGATTTGCTCTTATTTTTGTTATTGTTTGTTCTATACTGGGTAGAAGATGGAGGAGACATCTCTATCCAGTGAATTGGTTGTAAATAGCAAAGCCCATCTCAAACTGCACTTACAATATAGGGACAAAAAGTACTGGCAGACAACATACACAACATACTGTTTCATGGGTCTGAAAAGTAGAGAAATAACAGACTTCAGACATAGTCTGATCAATACTCTGGCTTCAGCCCCATTTGTCATTGTAACTTTTTTCTCTACCTTAGTCAGTGTTTCCTTCAGCATAGCAAAATGGTAGTCATAGCTCCAGGCTATACTTTCCAAAGCAAAAGATTGTTTTTGACTCAGCTGTAGAGACAAAAATCATGAGATTCTTTCTGATTTGGGCCAGCTTAGGTCATACACCCACCCCAGAGCCACTCAGTGTAGCTGGGGGAATGGAATGGTATGATTAGTTTAGCTTAGGTCACATGCTCACCTCTGGAAACTTTCCTGAACATGAAGCCCCTAACAGAAATTGGGGGCTACTGGAAAGGAGGATGGGAAGAAATAGATGCTAGGGATTGCTTCTGTGTGAGAATCAGCTTCAACTATGAATAATAGAGACCCAAACTAGGAGTGGCTTAAAATAGAAGATATTTTTTCTCATGAAAAGGTAGGTAGTCCTGGAAGGACTGGTAGGACTACCTGGAAGGTAGTCCAGGGCTGGCATGGACCCAATATCCTTCTATATGTTTCTTCTACTGTAAATGGCCTCCATTCCATGTTCACTTCACTGCCAAGATAGCCCCCACAGCTAGTGGGTAAGCAAAGTACATACCCATAGCTTTGAATGAAATTTCCCAAAGTTGCACATACCTCTTTTCATTCATATCCCATTGCCAAAACTGAGACATGTGGCCGCACATTGCTGCAAGGAAGACTGGGAAATGTAGTCTTTATTCTAGACAAAATTATGCTCCACAAAAATCATTTTCCTCTCGAAGAAAGAAAGACTGGATATAGAGGGACAACTGACAGCCCTTTGCTCAGCATCCTCTGGTATCCATGGCAACTCCTCATACACAGCCCACATTCTATCTCAGAGTTCATGGAACTCCCTGGCCTGAGTGACAACAACAGAAAGTAACTGTGCTTCATTCCTAGACTTCCAGGACCCACTGAGGCAGGGCATGCTACATCAGATGGGAAAACTGGGACACTGTAAATCTTTTGCCAAAGCCCCACTGCCCCTTTGTGTCATCTCTTCTCTTATCTTTTCTCTTATACCTCATTATGTATAACTTGAGAAGCATCAGGTCTAATGAAAATACAGCTAACTTCGATCCAGAAGACCTGGACTTGAATCTTGGATAAATCACTTATTAGCTGTATGGCCTTAAAACATTTGACTTGTCTGTGCCTCATTTTCTCATCAGTAAAATGGGGATTTTAAGTTCTCATTGTGTTAAGGAGTAAGTGGCTCATTGTAAAGGCTCAATGAACAGCAGCTACTGTTATTACAATGCTTTTGTAAATCACTGAGGTCATAGCAGCTCCTTCTGCATAATCACCCAATAAATGGAGTTTATTAAAAGAGCCTCCATTCCAGGGCTAAACCACATGGTTTCAGAGAATCAGTATGTTAAGTCACCCAGCATAAGCAGAAAGGCTATAAATAAAATTGAATTCAAGGACTATCTCAAATGGAAGGGACCTCCATGGTTTATCATTTTTCTGCTTGTTGCTGCTATCATTATTGCTAATAACAGTAACAACAGCTATCATTTGTCAAATGCCCACTTTGTGCCAGGCACTGTGCTTTTCAATCCTCACGATAGACCCACAAGGCAAGTTTTCTCATTCTCTTTCACAGTTAAGGAAACTGAGTTCAGAGGGGAGAAGGGATTTGCCCCAGGTCACCCAGAGCCAACTTAATAGTTGATCCAACTCAAACGCTGTACTTATTTGCTCACTTTTATATTTTTACATGAAAAATCCTCCCAAACCCCCAAAAGTAAAAATTACCCATTATCACAGCACTTTGTTCTTTTGAAGTCAATAATGAAAGAAGAGGTGAAAGCCCCCCAGACTTGCCAATCCCTCCCCCAGAGAAAACCACTGCTAGCAGACTGTTTTCATGCTTAGGCACTTTTATATTCTTTCAGTTGTCATTCCCACTCTCTTTCAAACAAGTCACTTCAAGCAGGAGGAGCTAAAACAGCTGTATTAACACCTGCAGGGAAAATGGTTTTCATGCTGTAGATGCTGGCATCCGTGGGTCTCTTTCTTTCATTCATTTCTTTCTTCATTTATTCATTGAACAGATATCAACCAAGCACCTTATACTTGTCAGGAACCAGTTAGGCACTTGAAAAATGAATAAGATTTAGGCTCTCTCTTGGAGAAGACACTAACATAGATAGGAAACCATCACCTGTTACAACATAACATGGAAATAGTAAAATATTTATCAAAATGAAGGTTAAAAATGAGAAGGCCCAGGGAAAGAGATGCAGAATCAGGGGATGCATTGACTACACAGACAAGGGGGCACACCATCTTAAGTTGAGGCCAGTAGGAAGGAGCCCAGAAGTGTGGTTAAAACATTGCAGAAGGAGGTGGGAAAGTCACTAGGGCATCAAATAACATTGTTCAATTTGTGGAAATGTTAATGAAAAGGAGAGGTGCCGACATTTTAAAATATATCATTAGGAATATTACTGGGCAATAATAACGAAGTACTGATATGCTGCAACATGGAAGAGCCTTGAAAACATTATACTAGGCAAAAAAAAAAAAGAAAAAGAAAGAAAGAAAGAAAGAAAGAAAGAAAGAAAGAAAGAAAGAAAGAAAGCAAGAAAGAAAGAAAGAAAGACCCCATGTTGTTTGATTTCACTTACTCAAAATGCCAAGAATAGGCAAATCTATAGAGACAGAAAGTAGTAGATTGGTCCTTGCCCAGAGATTGGGAGTGTTGGGAGGAGATGGGGAATGACTACAAATGATTACAGGTTTGGAGGGTAAGGGGGAAGAATAGGTTTTAAAGTTGATTGTGGTAGTGGTTGCACAAATCTGTGGATATACTAAAAACCATTTACTGTACATTTTAAATGGATGAATTGTATGGTACATGAATTATGTCTTTGTAAAGCTACTTTTCTCTATCACTAGAGAATGATATATTGGGTTGACCAAAAAGTCTGTGTGGTTTTTTCCATGAAATAAAGGACATATTTTTCATTTTCACCAATAACTTAATCAACTTGGATATTTTGAATATGTTGGCTATCTCCCACATAGTGTAACACTGATGGTCAACTAATGTGTTGATTTGACCGCTGTCAACTTGTACTGGTCTCCCTCACTGTGGAGTGTTGTCCAAAGAGAAATCTATAGCACAAAACTTCACTAACCACTTTTGACACAACTGATCAGTCACAGCACCTTCTCCATACACTGCACAAATCTTGTTTTGCATTTCAGCTGCATTTTTACCTTTCTTGACATAATAAAGCATAATATGCCAGAAATGTTGCCTATTCCATCTTCAATAATAAAATGGTTACACAAAAATTCACCAATTTGATAAGTTCTTTTTAAATGTACACTGATATGACAGTGTCACAACATAATCTAACAAAATTGTTTCAAATGAAGTAAAAGACAACTAAGTGCTACTAGAGAGCCATCTTATGGAAAAAAAACAAATGAACTTTTTGGCCAACACAATATTTCTGGGATACTGCCAGAAATAAGTATGTATTCACAATCAGCTTCTGTTGTCATTGTTACTGTCTCATGATCTCACTTTGAACATAAGGAAAACCTACTTTTGAATTTGAATTAACTTGAGAGTTGATTGGTTAGTCAACAACCTATATCTCTTTTTTTTTCTATCCCCTGTTTAATCTAGATATTACCTGGAGGACAGTGACTCTCAAGTGTGGTCTTCCAACCACTTTCATCAGAATCACTTGGGGTGCATGTTATAAATGCAGACTCCTTGGCACCACCCAGGCCCAGTAAATCAAAATCTTCAGACATGAACCCCAAGAATCTGGACTTTATTTCTCATATGCACCTAAGTTTGAGGACTTCTACTCCAGACTATAATTCTCAGCTTATATTTCCTTCATTGCATGATATTGGCCCCAAACTGATTTCTGTGCCTGAGCTGATCCTAAATAGTTACCCAGACCACTGAGACCATGGAATCCCATCAAGATATACCAGTGTGGAAGACTCTCTGCAAAGAGATATGAGAGTAAATGCAAACTGTGTACATGACTGAAACAGATGAGGTTTGAGGGTGACAGAGTCTAAATGGCCTGTGAAAGACTTCACAAAGAGTGGTAAAGACAGAAAGAAGTACGTGGCCAGGAAATTTAAGACTTCAGGTTGGGGACAGGTCAGATTTAGGCTACCAGTCTCAAATCTGATTACCTAGATGACCTCAAATTTAACTCCTCTAACTTCAGTGGTGGGCTAGGCCACCTAACAACATGTCCTTCTGCCCCTTTCCAGTATGGATTTTTCCAGTCCACACCCATCTGACCTCTGTGACTTTGGCCTCATCACTTTTCCTAAGACTCAGTTTCTTCATGTGTAAAATGATGGGTTTAATCCTAATTGTCTAGATATTTTTTGCCAGCCCTGACATTATTTCATACAAAACTGGTTGACTTTTGGGAAAGATTGGGAAAGTTTCCACCATGATTTTGACCTCCAGAATTAAAACAAGAAGAAAAAAAGATAAGACCAATATTTTTTCAAGATCCACTTTATTGAGGTCTCACCCATTTTAAGTGTATGTACATTTTGGTGAGTTTTGACAATTAAACCTCTGTCCCACCACAATAATCAAGATACAGAGCATTTCTATCTCCCCATCAGTTATCTGTGCTCCTTCTTGGACAAGCCCACTTTAGTATTTCTATCATTATAGATTATAAATTGTCTTTTGTAGAATTTCATATACTGGAATCATCCAACATGAACTCCCTTGGGTGTAATGCCTGAAGTGTAATCTGTGTGGTGGCATGTATGTATAATGTCTTCCTTCTTGTTGCCAGCTTTGTCTTCATGGGCCTAAGACACAGAGGGCAAATATCACTTCCTAGGAAGCCATCTGCCTCTACTGACCAGGTCAAGCCTATTATTTTCTCCCATACACAATGTACCACCACCCCCCCTTGCTACTAACAGTGGTTTTCCCAAAGCTGCCAAAGAGTCCCCCGGGAAAATCCAAAGTTTGTGGGTATCATCACTACCCAGGATGCTGCTATACCATTTATAAGGTCCTGGCCCCTGGTTTTAATCAGATGGCCAGTTTATCATTATGTTCCAGTAGCTCCTTGCAGAGGGAGTCTGGTGGTTATTCAGTCAGTCCCAGCTCCTGGGATTTGGACACCAGCTGAGCTTAGTCTGCTGGATGGAAGGCCCTTTCTCACACCCATTCCCCAGCCAGAAGGTTCCATGCAGATGGTCCCTACTAAACAAGTGACTTCTATCTCCTCTTTTTCTCTACCTTATCAGTAAGGAGTTGTTCATTGAATATTATGGGCCAGTAATATTACAAAGATAGTCTATGGCTGGAGATTGGTCTTTATGACCTTAGAAATAACTCCCTAGGGCATCAGATCAAGATGTTAGCTTGAGCATTCAGAGGGGTTTTCATTCTGATCATCCCAGTTGTCCTTTTACATGTATTTGTGTGGCTGTTTGGTTATGTGTCTTTCCCTAATAGCACTTTAAGCTTCAGAGCGCAAGGACTGGTCTGTTCTGGCTCCCCATTCCATCCTCAATGCCTAACATACTGCCTAACACACAGAGATAACCAACAAATATGTGTAGACTGAACTGCTGAGGGGAAAAGAAGTAAAAAAGATACAGAGGGAGGGAGAAAAGGAAGGAAGGGCAAACCAATCACATCATTGTGATAACACTGTAACAAGGTGAATTCTGATGAACTAGAATAGCAAGCACTCCTTTACTTAACACTGTGGTGGGTTGAATTTGCCCTCCTCCACAACATGTTCAAGTCCTAATCCCTGGTACCTGTGACTATGACCTTACTTGGAAATAGGGTCTTATAGATGTAATGAAGTTAAATGAGGTCATCCTGGAGTAGGATGAACTCTGAATCCAATGTGAGTCATATCCTGATAAGAAAAAGAAAAGAGACACAGATCCACCCAGGTAGCAGGCCATGTGATGACAGGCAGACATTGGAGTGATGAGTCTATGCACCAAGGAACATCAAGGACTGCCAGCAACACCAGATGTTAAAAAAGACCCTCCTCTAGAGACTTCAGGAAGAACACAGTTCTGATGACACCTTGGTTTGGGGCATCTAGTGTCCAGAACAGTGAGAATAAATTTCTGTTGTTTTAGGCCAATTGTGGTACTATATTATGGCCATGCCAGGAAGTTAATACATACACCTATCATATAAAATTGGATTGCCTGTTTATTGTTCTGTTTGCCATGCAAAAGGCATAGCTTTGTCTCATTCATCTCAGTAACCCCAGTAGTTGGACAGGGTGGTGCATGGCAGAGAGTTGTTGCTTAGTCTCCATTCATGGAGTGGACTGGAGGGAAAAGGGCAATGGTGGCTGTGGGACCCTATGAACCTCTCTAACTTCAGTGGTTGCATCTTTTCCATGGGAATCCAGCCCAACAGCACCACCCCTTCCCCTGACCAGGTGGGATTCCTCTTGTCCAGAAAATAGCAAAGTCAGCCTAAGTAGTTGTGTCCCAGTGAATATTGTGAGTTCAGGGAAAAAAAACTCAGTTCCTTTCTGCTACTCACCCCTCCCCTGCACTACAGAAAGCCTCCTACCTATCTACTCCTCCATCCAATAAAATTCTTCCTGTTGATAAAGAATAAAATAGCTCATCAAGGACCAGGTTTGCAGGTGACTGAGCCGTACTAAGAATCACAGTTCATTTTTAGAAAATACACCCCAATTAGCAATCTCAGTTGCTTGTTTCATTTCCTGGCTGTTCATTTTATACTTGTGCTGCTGCTGCTGCTGCTGCTGCTGCCGCCACAGCCACCACCATCTCTGTGGGGACTTCCAACCTGGATACCCTGGGGAAATGTGTGGATCTTTTGTTCTTAACCTACAGAGGGGATTTGCGTTCTGGGAGATGAGATCTGAGCATGCAGGACACATGATTGACACATTGATTACCTTTTATGCTCCAGGCACCAGGCTATTCCCTTTACATACTTGGCATATATGGGATATTGGTCCCATTATGCAGATGAGAAGTGAAGGCTTGAAGAGATTAAGGATTTTCCATCTCATAGAATGTCACTCTTTTCCCCTGAGTTGCCCAAACCAGAAGATAGGGAATCATTCTTAATTGACATATAATCAATGACTCATTTTTCCCTTTGGTCTACAAATTAAGTTTCAAATCCACATACTTCTCTCCATCCCCACTGCCATTGTCCTGGTCTAGGCCATTATCACTCAGCAAGCAAGTATTGATTGCCTGGTGTGCACCACACCCTGTTCCAAGCACATGAGCTACAGGAAGAAACAAAAGTGACAAAGATCTGGGTCCTTGAGGAGCCAGCCTTCTAGCAATCTTGGCTAGGTTACTGCCACATCCTCCAACTTGCCCTCCCTCTTCTCTCCTCCCGCAAACCATTCTCCACAGTGCAGCCGACTTATGCAAGATAAATATTTGATCATGTCATTCCCTCCCTACAATTGTCTGATGAATTCCTATTACTTTGAGGATTAAGGGCTATACTCCCTACTGTGGTGTACAAACCCCTCCCTTCACTACCTGGTGCCTTCTGTCCCAACTCCTCCCATTCCTTTCTCCACCACTCACTCCGTATTCCACATTCCTCCATATGAACTTTCATTAGTTTATTTTAGAATCTATGGCAGTCCACCCTCACTCAGCCTCTGGTTTCTTCACTTGGGTGTTTCTTTGCCTGGGCACAGGCTCTCCTCCTCTGTGTCCCATCCATTCTTAATGTTCAGCCTGTGCATCTTCCACTGGGAAGTCTACCCTGCACAGAAGATATTAGGGGCCTCTGCTGTGTGATCTCATAGCATCAGGTCTTCCCATGTCCTCTTCTAGGGGTCACACTTTATAGTGCTGCTTTTGTCACTGGTTGTACCCTACAAAGACAGAGATAGCTTCTCTGATCATCATTGTACCCACAGCACCTCAGACATCTCTCGGCATTGGTTTAGGGAATGAAGAAATGTTGAAGAAGTAACAGGCTCAGTTTCACAGCCAGTAAGTGGCAGGAATGAGATTTGAACTCCAAACTCCCCACTGTTAACCATGGTAACCCCCTATGAGAGACGTGGTCAAATGAGGGTTAAGTGAGCTTTGGGAAGTACATACCATCGCTTGTCCTAAATCTTCCTGATCAAAAGCAGGGACTTAGGCTAAGGAGACAGGGAAGAGAATGCTACACAAGATATGGTGTAAGTGCTTCATCATCTTAGGTCTTGGGAATTACTGACTTTATCCCTGGTTATCAAGGGAATGGCAGAAGTACAAAATAACCAAGGGAGGATGGATTTGAGACATTGCCTTGACTTTTGGACCCATTAGAATGATGAAATTGAGCCTCAAGTAGGGAAAGACTCCTTCTCCAACTTATGTATAGTAAGAGGCAAATTTAGGCCCAAACCACAGGTTTCTTGACACCAGATCCCATGCTTATATCATGGGCATAACTAAACCTGAAGGAGGTCTAAGTGCTTAGTTCATCACAAAGTGGCTTGAAAGCCAAAAAAAAAATATTCTAAATTTGCTGCTGTGCATCAGAGCTGTGACTATGGAGGAGGGAATCTTTACTTCTTGATGGAAAAATCTTTTCTGAGAAGGAAAGATGAATGTTGACAAAACCAGGGTGAGCACAGGAACCACTGTATGTCATCTCAGCAAAACCAACTTTTATCTTAGTCATCTCCCAGCAGAGAAAAGAAAGGAAACCTGACTTACTTGTGGGGCTACTTCCATCCTCTTTCACTGGGAGGAAACTGGGAGATAAGAGCTGTGGGCAGACTGAGTCAATCCCTTCAGCTTCCTCTGTGCCATGTATGCTATTATCACATGCTTCATTCCATTCAGTTCTAACAGTGCAATCAAACATATGCCCAAAGCTGCACAACTAGTAGATATTGAGCTGGGACATGAGTCTGACTTCAAGCCTGGCGTTCACAAAACAATCTGCTGTGTTGACTCTCAGTCACTGAAGTTATTGGCCAAGAGCTGGATGACTACTCATCAAACACTGCCTGATTTAGAACTTCATCATCTTCCCTACCCAAAGGAAGCCCTAGACAAAATAAGAATGACCCCTAATCTCCTTCAAAGGGCCCCACAACCTGGAAATGTCCAAGGATCATGAATGCTAAAAAAAAAAATACTTTTCATGTTCTAGAAAGTTCTCAACCATTGAAAACAGCTATTAAACATCTATTGTGTGCCAAGCACCATGCTTTCCATAGATAACTTCAAATTATACATGGTTGACCCTGGAAGGTCATTGCTATTTCCATCTTCATTTTCACTAAAGCACCTTCAAAGAAGTCAGGTAATGTGTCCCAAGTCAGGTATATGGTTAGGGCTTGTATACAAGCTTAGGTCATCCTGTCTTCAAAGCCTCTGCCTTTAACTGTGATGAGATGCCAAGTTACCCCAGCACTACCATAGGCCAAAAGGTAGTACCTGGGGAAAATACAGTGGGTTTGAGGTCTTGACTTTATCTGTCAGAAAGCCTCTGCCTCCCATGGTAATTTGAAGGTAAAATTAGGCAACTTCAGAACACACTGGAGATTTGCACTATGCAAAGTTTGCTCTGCTTTGAATTTTTATTATTCATTGTCCCTGGAGAGAAATGAAGGAAGCAGAAGCAATTAGTTGCTAAGCCCCTAGATGGAGAAAGATATAACTTGGAATGGCACTGCGGCGGGTTGGGGGGATGGGGGGGTGGTGGCGTAGTTCACTCCCCTTCCTCACCTTAATTTTCATAAAAGCAGATTCCTGGGAAGCAGTCATGCAACCACTAACAGTTCTTGCGGACTCTTGCCCTGAGGTAAACTCCCCACTGCGCATGTCTTCCTGGATCCTTCACCTTCAAACCTTTTCTTTTCCACTCATTCCCAGAATTCTTGGTAGGATTAAAATTGTAGAGATGGTGAAATTCAACAACTGTTTCTGTAACATCTAAAGACCAAATAGAAGCTTTCTCCTAGTATCATTTGCCCTCCCCAGAAATCCCAAAGCAGGAGTTTGAGCTGATTAGAGTTCCCTACAGCAGCTGCAAAACAGGCTCTCAGCCGGAGTTAAGCTACAGCACATCAAGTCAATGACAGAAGCCTCCCTCCATTTGCTTGTCTGTAAAATGGGGACAATAATGGTAGTAGCCTCCTCATGAGATTGTGGTGGAGACTAAAAGAACTGTGCATTTTAAAGCCTTTTCACAGAGGCTGGCATGAAGCAAACATTCTATGAGTGGAAGTGTGGTGCTGGCACAGCCCCCATTCAAGTGGCTTGGTGTTTAAGAACCTGGGCTCTGTAGATGGGTTCTCTTCAGGCCTGGGTTCAAATCCCAGCAGTCCATATCCTAGCTGTTTGACTCTGGACATGTTTTCTAACTTCTCTTAGTTTGTTTTCTCTTCTGTAAAATGTGAAGGGTCTGGTGGTAGTGGAGGGGGAGATGATAGTGTCTACCTCAGAGGGTTAGCTGTGAAAATGAAAGGAATGAATGTGCCAGTCACACAGTGTTTGAGTTAGTCTGCATGGGCTGCTATAGCAAAATACCACAGACTAGGTGACTTAAACAACAGACATTTATTTCTCACAGTTCTGCAGGGTGAGAGCCCATGATCAAGGTGCTGATGAATTCTGTTTCTGGTGAGAGCCCCTGCCTGGCTTGCAGAGAGACGCCTTCTCACTGTGTGCTCACATGGCCTTCATCTGTGTGCTCAGAGAGCGAGTTCTGGTGTCTCTTCCTCTTAAAGGACACAGGCCCTTTGGAATTACAGCCCTACCCCCATGACTACATTTAAAGACCTTCTCTCCAAATTCAGTCACATTGGGGGTTAGGGCTTCCACATACGATTTTTAATGGAACAATTCAGTCCATAACTGCATTTGAACAATATTAACCATTTTGAGTGGTCTGTGAACTGAGGGAGGTAGCTGGAACTAAAATATAAAAGTACAAAGCTGATTCCTTGTTTCTCCTTGCCCTTAGTTCAGACTACTGCCCCCCATTTCCCTGCCAGCTGCTGAGGAGCAGCTGTGTGTACCCCACCTGGACAGCTGCTCTCTCACCAAGGCTTGGGCACTTCTAATAACTCAGATCTTTTGTGTTGCTGTCACTACTGATATGGAATCTGTTTTCTCCTTTTGGGACTTTTCCCTAAAATTCTTTTCCGCTTCCCTTGGACCAAGGTGAGATGTCAGCCCTCTTTCACAAAACTAACCTATAGTCAGTTTCTCTGTTCCTAACAGCTGGTGGCTTTTCTAGGAAGCAAAATATTTTGCCATTGGTGAATAGGGCAACTGTGGATCTTATCTAGGGATTTTGGAGACCTCAGAGATTGAGGGATTCCATAAGAATCCTCAAGAGAAAAAAAAAGAGACTGTGTTAGGTTTCTATTTACAGTTTTATTATTACAGTTAACAATTAATATTTGTTTATCACCTACTATGTATTATCTACTAAGCAGTATTTGAGAGCTTTGCAGGGATTATTCCATTGAATTCTCTTAGTAGCTGCATGGCAGTGAATCTCAATTTGGGGAGTGGAGTGACTGCACCTCCCAGAAGACAACTGGCAATGACTAGAGACATTTTTGGTTGTCAAAACAGGGGTTGGGGTGGAGAGATGTGGTACTGGTATCTAGAGGGTTAAGGCCAGGGATGGGGCTCAGCATTCCACAATGTACACACCTACCCCCTGGAGCACAGAATTATTCTGCCCAAAATGTCAATAGTGCTAAGGCTGAGAAACCCTACCTGTGAGATAGCTACTCTTATCATTTCTGTTTTACAGGTAAGGACACTGAGTATCAGAGGGACTAAACAAACCACTCCAAAACACAGAGCAGGCAGGGTCTGAACCCAAGTCTGATGCATTTCAGAGTCTTTCTTCAACCACAGACCTATAAACAATCATGCTTATGCATCGAACATAATGTTCTGTCTGACTTGAACCATTGGTATCTCTGAGACTACAAGACTATGTGTGGATGGCCGCACTTCATCATACACAGGCTGGTTGAAACTATGCAGTGTTCTTACATGAGGAACCAACCCACACTTGATTCCAAATCATCTTTGAGCTATCAGAACAGATACCTTCACAGGAAAAGAAAAGAAACCCTGATTCATGAATTTGCCAACTGTGTTTCCCCCACAGCTGCAGCTAATATAGGTAGTCCCAGCTATGGATTATATTGAATCTTTGGGACTGAAAAAAAAAAAAAGAAATTCAGCTTCAGATGCCAGCCTAAAGAGAGAATGAGTTTTACAAAAAGAAGAATGATTCAACTTACCTCTTCATATCCAGCCTCATGCTTTGGATCAAAAAGTAATTGTGAATTGTTGTCATATTAAAAGAGAGGTAACTGTGTAGGTCAAGCTTTCTGATTTCTTATTCAGGAGAATTTTCCATTCCCCAAACTCTCATCTTAAAGCCCAAATCTGAAAAAGCTGCACTGCCAAAAGGGGCTCAGAAAACACAAATGATTTTCTTAAAGACTCCTTTGTCTGTCAGAAAGCAAACAATTTGACCAGACTAATTATATCCCAACAAAGACGTCCTATTTCCTTTTAGTGTCTGCTTGCTTCTTGCTATCAAAGGAGCATTTCTTAAAAATGTCTCCTGGACAAGGAAGATCAAAAGAGAGGTGTGTGTTAGGAGCAAATCACATTTTTTCACATGATTTCCAGTTGAATTTGTTTAAATCTCTTATATTTTACTACTTGTCATTATTTGAAATTTTGTGTTGACTTACAGCAGGTGAGGGAAAAGTAAGGCACCCCAGTGAATGGTGCTGGGTAACCAAGGATGACAAAGACAAAAAGACAGGTCTGGGTGACTGGTGAATAAAGAGAATAAAAAAGAAATGACTGTTTTATCTCAATAATGTTATCAATACCCATGTCTGTATTAGAGGCGTGGAGGGACCGCACGTGTGAACTAGAAGGGAATTGTTCCAAAAGAAAATCAATGTGAGGATTAAAATGGGTTTATAAAGTTGTGTCAGGGAGTTTCTTTCATCAGTTGCCTCAGGTTACTCTAAGAGGTCCCTGTGCATGAAAGCTACTTTGCCTTTTTCCTAGCATCCTTAAGCCTTGTGGATCAGCCATGGGAAAGAGATAAGTGCCCTTTTAGAAAGGGTGATGCAAACATGAAAATAACCACCATGAATCCAACACTGATTGAGCTTTATTTGCCAGGCACTATTCTAAGCTGTTGGTATGTTCTATTAGTTCATTTTGTTCTCACAACAACCTTAGAAGGTAGCTATTATTACTAATCTCATTTTACAGATGGAGAAACTGAGGCATCAGAGATGTCATGGTTAAAAGCTGCAGCATGTCTACAAGTGCAGGCTGCCTGGGTTTAGATTTTGATTCTCCATTTGCTGGTTTTGTGATCTTGACCAAGTAGAGATCAGGTTACCTTTCTGAGTTTGTTTTCTCATCAGCAAATTAAAGATGATAATGATGATGATAATGGTGATGGTGATGGTGGTGGTGGTAATGATACCTTGCTAAATGTCATGGGGTTGCTTTTAAGAATAAAATAAAATAATCCAAGTTAAGTGCTCAGCACCCTGCATTGCATAGAGTACCTGTCAGTAAAGTGAGCTGTCTTTATGATTCATGTTTCAAAGCTGATTAGTTCACTACTTTAATTCTCAATGTAGACTCACTTGGTGCTATAGAAGCTTTGCCTTTTAGCAGGTTTAGCTACTAACACTAGCTCAGCGCCTGGACTATGCTATTGATCTCTGTGACCCTTAGATCACAGTGTGTGAGGAGGAGCTCAGTCCAGTGGAGGCCACATGTTAGATAATTTCTAATAGTTTAATGGATAAAGGCCACCTTGTAATTTTTTTAAATCTCAAGACTCTGCAAGACTCTGCAACTCTCCCCTTCCCTTTCTTTGTCAGTCTCTGCCACCCTCAGACTCTCCCAGGCCTGAGCCAACCCTGAATAAGCCCTGGGAGCGGGGCTGGAATTCATTTGGAACCCTGTGTCTGTCCTTCGCCACAAGCCCCCAGATGCCTATTGGCCCACCAAGGCAGTCCTCACAACTGCCCTCTACTGTGTTGGCTCCAGTCCCAGGCTTCTGTCTCAGTCTACCTACCATACTCTATTCTCCCATTGGGATCAGCGTCAGCCCATGTAGAGTTGGGTCTCAGACCAAAAGCTTAATCTTGGAAGCCTTCTCACCATTGTTGGTTAGACACTGCCCCCTAACACATGTTCCCCAGCCAAAGTCCTGTATCAAGTCCAGGACCCAACATCACTGCCCACTAGATGCTTTCAAGTCAGACAGGCATGAGTTTAAATCCTGGCTATGGCTGACTAAAGTCACACCACCAACTAAGCCTCAGTTTCCTTACCTATAAAGTGAAGATTATAAGCCCCATCATTTCCAGGGTGGTTAGCAGGATTAAATACAAGTATGTGTAAAGCATTTAGGAAAATATCTTGTTCATTGTAAATTGTCAATAAAAGTTACTTCCTAGGGACACTTGTCATAACTCATTGTCATGAGTTATGGCCCCTTGAACATTATCTCCAGCAGAATAGGGCCCAAGTTCACCATATCCCTTTCACACCAGGTTAGTTCTCCCAGCTCAAATCCTTCATGCTACTAACATCCTCCCTTCCTTTCGGCCCCTCTCACAGGTTTTTGCATAAACTGGTGAAATTTCATATTTTACATCATATCACCCAGCATTTTGGGAGTTCCTCCACACTGACTGTATGATTTAAAGACTGCTTGGAACATTCCAGATGCCAAACCATTGCCCAGTATTAGAAAGACAAGCAGGTCTTGGGTGAGAGATGCCCTCAAATGCATGGTCCCCCAGATGTGGTCAACAGCACGTCTAAACAGCACTCTGATTTGTTACAGTTCCCTAGTGAGACTCTTAATTCCACAGAACTCTTTGGGTTGCAAGTGACAGAAACCCAACTCAATCTAGCTTAAGAAAAAAAAATATTGGCTTATGCTAGAGGTCTGAAGGGTAATCTGGCTTTAAGCAAGATTTGATCCAGAGTCCAGAAGATGGCATCCAGAATCTGCCTACATCTCTCAACCAGTTTCTTCCATGTTGGTTTCGTTCTCAGGCAAGCTCTCTTGCTTTTACAGTAAAGACAGAAGCTCCAGGTAATTCTCTTACCAGGTTAGCATCTCAGTGGAAAGGGAACCCCTTCCCCCTGATGGTTTCATCTCAAGTCCCAAAATGAAGTCTCATTGACTCTGAATGGGTCATATGGCCGTCCCTTGCCCAATCATGTGGCCAGGGAGATAATATGTATTGGTTGATCAGATCTGCATCCTATGTCCACCTCTGGAACTGGGGGAGAGTCAGCTTGCATCAAAACATTTGGACTGAGTGTGGAAAGGGACAAGAGGGGCATTTGATTGGAAGGAAGGAGGATGGATACTGAGGATGCTGAACAAAAACAAAGATGCCAATCACTGGCTGAGAGTTATAATAACCTCAGTAGAACACTCCAAGCCCAGAATCAAAATTGGTTCAGCTCTACTTAAGGAATGCTCCAGTGGATCAATCAGAGACAAGCCTACGACTTCAGATTTTCCTTGGCATTATTCTTCTCACCAGCAGAGTTCCCTTCTTTCAGCTGTCAATCTTCTCCCTCCCAACCCACACCTTGCTGATGCTAATCCCCAACCTGCTCTTAAAACCTTGTGACTTAATCCCCACAGATGGGTGTCTGCATTTAAGAGCATGGATTATTGTCATTGAAATAACAGGATGCTGAAACCTTTATAAATTGATATGCCAGACAAGAGGGAGGCAAAAATGAATACTAAGTTTCTTTGCATAATACTCTGTGGGATGTGTTTTTCCCCCTAAGAATATTTTAGCATTAATTAAGATAAACAATGATATATGCTGAAAGACAATTGAATCTGTTCTTGGTTAAAAATGGCCTCATTGTATAAAAATAGCACCCAAATTATAGCATATAAAGATGCAGGGGGGAAAATACTGTAAACTTATAACATGATTAAAATAGAAATGCAAACCTGTAATGATGAAGCCTTGAGCAATCTGGGGAAAGACGGAAAGATGGAGAAGAAGCAAGATGTGTCATCATGCTTAATTTATTCACCTCCCTCTGGGATCCTCTTCACTGTGCTTCTCTGTATTAATAACTACCATTCATCATGGCATGGTTAACATATGTTTTCAATGAAAATGGCATTGTTATTACCATTTTATAAGTGAGGAGTCTGAGTTTTACAGAGACTTAAGTCAAAGTCACCCAGGTAGGAAATGGTGGAACCAGTCTTTGAACCAAGTTAGCTTAACTTCCCAGCCAAACATTGCCAATCTCTCTACAATGCCCCAGTGTTCCCATGGTCTCCTCTCTGGGGGTCCTCTGTATCATCTAACCAGGCCATCTCTTCAGGCTAGAAGGGGAGTAAAGACAATAGCTCACATATATCGCGTTTATAATGTGCCAGGCACTATTCTAAGCTTTGCGTGTGCATTGGCTTTCTTCATCCCCTCAACAAGATTGGGAGATCTTCACTGTCATCATCCCCATTTTACAGATGGGAAGAGTTAAGTTGTTTGTCCAAGGTCAGACAATGGTGAGAGCTGGAGTGCAAGGTGAGCTTCAGCATCTGCACTCTTTACTGCTGTGCTGCACCACTCTCTTTCCTTTGGGGAGTCATTCCTGACCTCTGTTGTGACTCCTCTGGCCTCTTTTTTCCCCAGAGTTTTTGCAGGGATGATGACCTACAGCATCCATCTGGGTGTCATCTATATTTTAGGAGGGGATATTTTTATGTCTTTGTCTTATGGCTACCAAGTCTGGAAATTCCTTGAGAGTCAGGAGTTTCAAGAAGTCCATCCATCTCTCACTTAATGTTTCTCGTTTAATGCCTTGCCCATGATGGAGATTCAGCCGTGTTTGATAAGGAGCTGATGGAGACCAGTTCATTTTGCTTCCTCCCATGGCTGTCATCTGCGTGCAGAGAACCAAGAAGTCATTATCATTTGTGTGGGGAGGGACTGGGCAAGGATGATGGACAGCTTTACAAAAATCCACCCTTGCCTGGAAGAATAATTCAAAGCTCTATCAGGGCTTCTTCTCAGGTACATTCATCCATCGTTTCACCTATTCATTCAATCATTTATTCAGCCCACCATTTGCTCATTCCTTCACTTACTAATGCATTCCCCCAACAGCTGAGCCCCTTGCCAGATGCTGCACTGGGCACTAGGGGTAAAATGGTGCACCAGACCCCAGTGCCACTCACCCTAATAGACAGAGGAATGATGGGAGAGAGGCTCCCAGGGTCTCAGGTCAGCAGCACCAGGAACTATTAACTTCTGCAGTCTCCAAGTCCTGAAAAATCCCGTCAGTAGCAGGAATCTGGTGTCTCTGATTTAGCTCATAGGAAGAAGGTAAATTCTCATCATATTTGATGTACCAGATCCACAGCCCTGAGTGCAAAGTTTTAGGTGTAAGGAGGCAGGTTGAAAAGTCTCTTCTCTTGATCATCTTTTGACCTCCTAAATTGAATCTGCTTTTGATTTTTTTCTGAGGAAGGGTTAGTGTGAGCTGCTTCTCGGTGACCCTTGGCTTTGCCAAGCAAATTTCTTTTGTCTCCCTACTGACAATAGGTTCATTGGATTTCAAGAATTATATTACTTCCCTTTAAACCATTTAGCAGGTGCCTACTGTGTGTCTGTACAACTGCATGTGTCATCTGTAAGGTGGGTGCTAACATTGCCTGCTTAAAGGTGGGGAAGTCTACGAGCCTTTTCAAAAAAATTTGAACAATGTAGATAAGTATAAGGAAATTCAATACCCCAAAATGGGTATTCATCTGTTATTCATCTTGAGTTTTCTTATATGTGTCTGTCCTTTTTGAGTTGTTGATAATATTTGTGAATCAATTTACCTTTCTCTCTCTTTCTCAATTATATATGCATGTGTATATAAATGTAATCTGATATATATATAAATTCACATAAAGTGATCACAAATTCTTTTTCTACTGTGCACACTTAACATGTGTAAATCTGTATATAAACACACCTCTTTCTACATATAATGTATATTGCTTTTTATAATCAGAGACAAATGCATGCCATAATGTTGTAAAACATTAAGCAATGTAGGGAAGTATAAGTAGGACATGAAAATTCTCCCTAATCCTACCCACCCCTCCAAGCAACCAGCACCAGTTTGGTAAGAGGTCCTGGCTTTGGGATCGACTTGACCTTGACCACTGGGACAAATTGGCCAACCAAAGATGAATGTTTTCAAGTTAGAATGAACACTTTTTTTAAACTTTCCTCCCTTTTTATCTTTTTTTCTCTTCCCAGGTAAAAAATGTTAGGAAGCAAGGTGTCCCTTTCCCTACCTTTGTCCATGTTCATATATGTAAACATATATGTGTATGTTAATAATGGAGGGAGGGATGTTCGTCTTTGTTTTCTGAAAAGGGATTTTGTTACATATCTTCTACACCATGCTTGCATCATGAACCAGAAAACACATGTGGAACCCCCTCCAAATGAACTGGCATAGATTTAATGCATTCAGATTAGTGGCTGCATAAAGATCCATGGTCAGGGGCACCATCTAGTACTGTCTTCTCCCCAACTCTTCACCACTAGAAAGCATCAGGCACGCAACTTCTGGGTATCCCCTCCCCAAGCTGGTCTGGAGGTAGGGAAGCCTGGGGAACTCTAATTCTTTTCTATTCTCCTCAAGCCTTTGCTTTTGACATCCAAAAGCCAAGAAAAGACTCCCTTTGTTCTTTTTTCTGTCAGGCTCTTTCTCCTGACAGAAGGAACATAGGCCGGTGTGACTGAGTGAGGCAAAAAAAAGGCAATGAGAGTGGGAGTGTAGGAAAAAAATGTTAATATTTTTAAAATATTCTTCCACCACACAATACAATACTTTTGTGACACTCTGCAGTTTACAAAGCCCTTCCCTTGTTGTATTCAAAATGCACACTCACCCACTGTTCCCACTTCCTTCAAGATCAAAGTAGCTGTCCTTTGGCCACGAAGCCTGTGCTGATCTACCCAACCAACCGAGAGCTTCTTCCCTGACCTCCCCCATCCCACCCATACCAAAAAAAAAAAAAATGTTTTGGAAAATCAATGAGTGAAAATTCACATGAATTGGGAGGCACTTTTTTGTTATACAAAGCTTCACATTTTCACAAAAAGAAATGATAATATAATGAATGCTCATATACCCATCACCAAAGGGCACTCTAAGGATAACTCTGAACCCACACTAACTTATTTTAAAAGATAAAAACCTCTTAACAAATTCTAGCTAATATTTAGAGCTCCTGACATGGGACCTAACAGAACTCACACCTGTGTCTCATAAAACCGCCTGCTATTGAAGAGTTCATCAGAGAAAAATCAGATCTGGACAGTCATGAAAGTGGCCAAAACAGATTTTATTCAGGGCTATTGCAATAGGAGAAAAGAGGCCTCAATTCTGAATGCACCATAAACAAGTGGGTATTTATAGCCAAGGAGCAGGGTGGGAGGTCACTGGATGGAAAATTACTTTAGAGGAAACATCAGAGGTAAAGGGGGATTTCTGGCTAAACTGACCTGACAAGATTCTTGCAGAAGGCAGGCCAGGGTGATCAGATATGACCTAGAGAATGGTGGGGGATGAGGAATTTGATCAGATACCAAAGGTGAACAGGTATTGAGGGTAGGGTTCAGTCTAAACCGACATAGCAAGATTCTTGCTAAAACAGGGCAAAGCAAAGATGAACACAGAAGCCCAAAGTCAAGGCCTGGTTGAGAAGGTGACTCAGAGGAGACTGATGGGATTTTGGTCAAGGGGAGAGTCTTTGTCAACCTTCAGGCCAGGTTTCAGGAGGTAAGATAATATAGGTACTGTAGCATCCATTCATTCTCTACCCTTGCAACGCCCAACCCCCTACTTTTCATTTGGGTTCAACCCTTCCCTCCACTTTTAGCTTAACAAATGTAGGAAGTGAAGCTTTACTTCCTACAGGGGTGAGGGAACCTTTGATTGGGTCTCAAATCAGGAGCATCCCATGACCCTTCCAAAGCCAGTGAAACACAGGGATACTTGAGGATGTTAGGACAGAGGCAGACTCTCTCTTTCACTGAACTTGATGCTTTCAGGATATAAGTGGAGCATTTCTGGCAACTATTTTGCCACAAGGAGGAGGAAGCCTGATGCAAATGGGTTCAATACAGGAAAGCAGAGATGAGAGATGTCAAAAAACTGAGTCCTGAGGATGCAGTTGGACCAGCAGCACCTAAAACTAAATCAGCTACTTAAGCCAACAAATATCCTTTTTCGCTTGAGCCAGTGTGAGCTGGGTTTTCTATTTCTTGCCCCTGATGAGTTCTGATACCCATGAGTTAGGACAGCAAAGATGTGAACTAGGAATCAGAACAGGCAGTCTGAACACACGCTGCATTATGGGTCCCATGCTAATGAATGGTGTTTCATCAGAACACAGTAGTTTCAGGAGCTGAGTTTGGGGTTCAAGAATCAGGTGGATGTCAATGGCAGAGCACATACCTCCTGACTCCATTGCTTTTTCTTCCATTCCACACTTAAAAAGCCATCTGTGCAGGTCCAAGGTGGGAGAGCATGCATCATGGGGAAGGTTCCAAAACAGTAACATTGTGTATCTCTCTCCATCTTCACCATTACTAAGGCACCTCTTCTGGTCAATAATCCTTTTTTATCTCCTTCAGTCTCTATTGATATGGATTTCCTAGCCAGTCCTGAGAGTGGAGCTGGCAGAACCCAGGATCAAACACAGGCCTGCTAAGCCAGGAAAAAATGGATTCAGAAATGCACCCCGCTATTTTGGCCTCTTCACTGTCATCCCATGCAGCAGTTAAGGTAAAGTTCCCATGGTAGCTGAATCCCAATCACCCGCCACAATGGCATCCAAGCTGTTCATTCTCTGAGAAGGGAGATGTAACTGACTATTTTGGTGTCTGAGTTCAGCTGCAAACTGCCAAGCAGTCCCCTGGGCAGAGCATGGAAGATGAGGGGCCAGCCTCTAATAACTCCCACAAGTGACGGCCAATGTCAAGCTCTAAAATCCATCCATGAAACAAGTCAGTTGGTGTGCCAGTAGAACACAGGAATGTGTGCTTCTAATGGGATGCAGGTCCAAAGACCTGAAGTCAGTCTGTAGCCTGACTTAGCACTTTTGATGTCCAGCAAAAGCCACATTAGCTCTAGGCTGTTATCATCTCTGTCTATTTATCCCTTTCTGGTAGATAAAAGCACAACTTACCAGTAAAGGAGTAAACACCAGTTTTTTGCCAAGTAAGAAGGGCAAGTCAATTCAGTGACTCACTCCCAGCCCTAGACCTAGTCCTAGTCCTAGTTCTAATCCTAGTCCTAGACTTAGACCTGCAATTGTCTGTTTGGCCATTGATCAAGACCAGACAGAGAGCCATGGGAAAACAGGAACCAAAGTCATCTTCCTTAAAAAAATTATTTTATTGTTGTTCAAGTACAGTTGTCTGCATTTACCCCCCACAATTACCCCCCCCAATCCAGACATCCCCATCTCCCTCCCCTACTTCCACCCACCCCTACCCTTGGTTATGTCTACATGCCCTTTATAGTTGTGGAACCAAAGTCATCTTAAGAAGCAGCTTGATGACCTCTTTGTACTTTATTCAATAATTCTTGCTTTAGCCTCATGGCATTGCTGAACCTTTGCAAAGAAGACCTCAAAACACTCTTCCTGTAAAGTAGTTAGAAAGTGGTATTAGGTCTTCAACCACAGCTTACCTATGCTCTGCTCTAATATAGCTATATAAAATAAAACAGAACATTTTGTTAAAAAGTTAAATGTAATTCTCAATAAGATTTGTTAACTACAGATCATATGCAATTAATTGAAGGCATGATTCAGATATATACTCTACTACTATTTAGTAACTTTCTGTCAAAACTACTTGTTGAGACTTCCAGCCAGGATGGAGGCATAGGTAGACACATTGTGCCTCCTCTCACAACCAAGATTAAGGACAACAAAAATATAGAACAAAAAAAACCCCAACCAGAACAGATAGAAAATTGAATTGTACGGAAGTCCGACAACAATTTGCCCAAATCAGTAAGAGGGGCAGAGTCAGCAGCTGGTGTAGAGGGGTTGTGGCAGGAAAAAGCAGTGGCTAGTGGTCCAGGGTGCACAGGTGGCGATTGGCACACACCAGGTGCACAGGCAGTGGTTACCGAGCACGGGGAGGCAACGAGCAGACCAGGCAAGGCGTACAAGGCGGCTGACTGTGGTCACACATTTACACACAGATAAACCAGGCAAAAATGGGCAGCAAGACAGACTGCTCAATGCAGGGCCCCAGCACTGGGAAATAAAGCCTAAAAGCACCTATTGAAAACACTTGTGGGAGTTCAGGTGCTGGGGGAGAATCCCAGCCTCACAGGAGAGTTCCTTAGAGAGACCCACAGGGTCCTAGAATGTACACAAGCCAACCCACATGGAAATCAACACCAGAGGGGCCCAATTTGCTTGGGGGAAGCGGCAGAAGGGACTGGAATCTGAGAGAGAGTGGAGCAAGCGCCATTGTTCCCTCTCAGACCCTGACCCAACATCCAGCATCACACCCCAGCGACTGGGTTGCCCCGCCCTGGTGAACACCTAAGGCTCCACCTCTCACTACGTAACAGCCACGACCAGACCCAAAAAAAAACAAAACCCCAAAAAATCACCAAAACCAAAAATGGCTGAAACGGGAGAACAGATCAAAGCCCCAGAGCTAATTCATCTAAGCAACCAAGAAATAGCCAACCTCTCAGATGCAGAGTTCAAAGCCCTGGTGATCAGGGTGCTCACAGAATTGGTTGATTTTGCTCACAAATTAGATGAACAAATGAATGCTACAATAAGTGAAAAGAAGGAAAATGCACAGCGAACCAATAGTGATGGGAGGGAAACTCAAATCAATGGAGTGGACCAGGAGGAAGAAAGAAACATCCAACCAGAAAAGAATGAAGAACCAAGAATTCAAAAAATGAGGAGAGGCTTAGGAACCTCCAGGACATCCTTAAACATTACAACATCCAAAAGAAGGGGAAGAGGAAGAGCAACAAATGGAAAACTTATCTGAACAAATAATAAAGGAGAACTTCCCCAATCTGGCAAAGGAAATAGAATTCCAGGAAGTCCAGGAAGCTCAGAGAGTCCCAAAGAAGTTGGACCCAAGGAGGAACACACCAAGGCACACCATAATTACATTAGCCAAGATTAAAATGAAGGAGAGAATTCTAGAAGCAGCAAGGGATGAGGGCACAGTCACCTACAAAGGAGTTCCCATCAGGCTGTCAGCTGATTTCTC
The DNA here is from genome assembly GCA_004027475.1 of Anoura caudifer. Lineage (NCBI taxonomy): Eukaryota > Metazoa > Chordata > Mammalia > Chiroptera > Phyllostomidae > Anoura > Anoura caudifer. The sequence goes on along the minus strand of PVKU01007073.1, from coordinate 13,940 downwards.
AAAAGAGACCTTCCAGGCAAGAAGGGGCTAGAAAGAAGTATTCCAAGTAATGAAAGTCAAGGACCTACATCCAAGATTGCTCTATCCAGCAAAGCTGTCATTTAGAATGGAAGGGAAGATAAAGCGCTCCTCAGATAAGGTCAAGTTAGAGGAGTTCATCATCACTAAGCCCTTATTATATGAAATGTTAAAGGGACTTATCTAAGAAAAAGAAGATAAAAAGTATGAATAGTAAAAAGACAGCAAACTCACAGATATTAACAACCACATCTAAAACAAAAGCAAACTAAGCCAACATCTAGAACAGGAGCAGAAACAGAAATGGAGATCACATGGAGGGTTAGCAACAGGGGAGTGGGAGGAGGAGAGAGGGGGGAAAATGTGCAGAGAATAAGTAGCACAGGCGGTGGGTAGAAAATAGACAGAGGGAGGGCAAGACTAGTGTGGGAAAAGCAGAAGCTAAAGAACTTATGACACATGGACATGAACTAAAGGGGGGAATGTGGGTGGGAGGGGGTGTGAAAGGTAGAAGGGAATGATGGGGGAGAAATCGGACAACTGTAATAGCATAATCAATAAAATATAACTAAAAAAACTACTTGTTGAAACTACATCTTAATGTTTAATATATGTTTATGCATTCTATAAATGCTAACACATCATACAAATGTAAAATTGAAATATCCATCTTACCCCTCCCTCAGTCCTGCGGAAGATGGTGGGGTTTTAGGCTTCCAAGAATGGCCTTCTCAAATCTTCTTTATATCTCTAACCAGATGGAAGCTGGGCTTCATGTGATGCCTTCAAATCCCTACCCACCTGGTACACAACAGTGAAATCATACTTAAAGTGAGGAACCACAGCATCCACACTCCTCAGAATGGAACCACTAAAAATCACATTGAAAGCATAATAAGGTTTAAAAATAGACACAAAGCAGTTTCTCATCAAGGAGTACTCAGATGGGTGTCATGAAAGGTGGAAATGGATCATTCCGGGTAGCTAAGTTCTATAGGGTTAGAAGGAAGAGATACCCAAGGTATTTATAGGATGGGAGGTTATTATCATGAAAATGGGAGATAGGATAGAAATTCTAAACATGTGTCCCTGTCCTCCCAATAAATGTAGTTTCCCAAATAAAGGGTAAGTTTGCACAGCGAAGCTCAGTGGGGCCTACCCCTCTTTCTTACAAGTGTATGTGGCAGGACATCACCTTTGAAATCACTTCCCATGCTCTTTTCCTCCACATAGTTCCTGTTACCCCTAACTGTGTCTTCACCCACTCGGGCAGCAACTACATTTTATGACTTATTTAAGGAAGGGGTTGCAGAAAAGCAAAGAAAAGCCTTTAAACTCCAAACTCTTCATATTGGGAGCTGCAAAACTTGGGTCTTTGAGCTTCTAGAGCCTACCTCTAATGATATCAGGGTATAGAAAAATTGTTACTCAGGACAGAGAAGTACCTGCCTTCTAACAGTCCTTGAGTCTGGGGAGAAGGAAAAGGGAAATGAGCTAAGGGCGATGAAAGGGAGGAAAGTTTGTTGGGTCTGGGATGAAGGGACCACACACACCTGCAGAGAACCCCCCCTGAGAGGTGCAGAGGCCTCCCAGCACCCCTCAAATGTCTCCTGTAATAAAGACACTCGTTACCAATTCCAAGACTGCCTGGAGCGCAACCAGCCCCAGCCCCCCAGACATTGAGTATCTGCTGTTCTTATTAATGAGTTCAATTAGCAAACAAGGACATGAGGGAACAAGAATACAAGCGGAGCCCACTTTTTAATAAGAGAGTGGTTCTCAAACTTTAGCATGCATCAGAAGGCTTGTTAAAACATGGATTGCCAAGTGCCACCACCCCCAGAGTTTCTGACTCAGTAGGTCTGGGCTGTGGACAAGAACTTACAATTCCAACAAGTCCCCAAGGGATGCTGCTTTTGTTCGTTTCAGGAACCCCACAGAATGTTAAACACATCACACACGCACATACACACATGCACGCACACACCCCTGTGAGGCCAGCCTGTTGAATGGGCTTCTACACTTTCATAACAGCAGACACTCAAGAGAAAATTGGGGTTTAGAGAGGCAAAATAACTTGATCAAGGTCACACAGCACAGAAGGATGTAGGCCCAACTAAAATCCATTCCACAGTACAGCTAGGGTGGGGCCTTGGGCCCCTGCTGCAGACAGGGTGGGCTGCCTGCGCCTGGTTGCAGCAGAAGCCCTGATCTGCCCGCTGTATGCAGAGGCTGGCAGTGGTGGCCAGCCCAGCACATGGGAATGACCAATGCTGCCTAGAGGCTGTGCTTCACACCAGTGCAAACTGCTCTTTCAGGGGATTGCGGACCCCTGCTGCTCCCATTATTTGAGTTATGTGTTACAGCTCTCAAGGGGCAGATTTATCTTGTTTTACCCACTTCTGGAGCACCAGTTTTGCCCACTTAGTGCTTTTAGTTGTATATGTCATTATCACATGCTCTGTTCTTCTGTAGCAGCTAGTGTAGCCTTTTTTGCTTTAATTTCTCTGCTAGTGTTCTCACCAGGGGACAGAAGGAAAAGAAAATGGCCCTCTGGAAGAGAGGGAGAGAAAGGGGATGAGATCCCCAGCTTTGGTAGAGAGAATGTTGAGAGCAACGCCGTAGTGTGGGCAGGGGCAGCCCCATTTTTCATCTCCTTTCTACAGGAGGCAGTATGGTGAGAGGACAGAGCAAAGGCTTCAGAGCTCTAACCTTGGCCACCAGTTTCCCAGCTGACAACATTAACATTAATAGTGCGAAGAGCTAATGCTTATTGAACATTCTGCCAAGCACCTCATTATTACTCTAGGATATGAGTACTGTAAGTACTGTTGTTTCCCCATTTTATAGATGAAGATACTGGTACTCAGAGTCATGAAGTGACTTGCCAGTTACCACTTGGCAAAACTGAGAGGACTTGAACCTCAGACTGCTCCTCTTTCACATACAGACTATTAAAGTCTCCCTATGACACATTTTCATCTGTGGCGAAAATGCTGAATTACCTCCAGTTCCATTCAGGAACTTGGTCTAGGATCTGCCATCTCCACCGCCTTCTTGTCACATTGATCTTCTGTCTCTCAAATTTGCTCATAGAGACTTGTACTCAAAGCCTGGAGAGGCCCCAGTGGTCACTGGTACCTCAGTTGCTCAAAGTGGTCCTTAGGCCCAAGATGGTCTCTGGAGATGTCTCTAGAGCCACAACAGAGGGGAAACTGAGGGGGACAGGGCTCCAGTCTGCTCACCTCCTCCACCTTGCCCTCAACACACACACACAACTGCTTCCAGGAGAAAGGCACACACTGACCTGTCAGACTTGCTGAGCTTCAATATACAAATAAAGGTTCGAGAAAATTTTTTTAAAAAGTTGGAAACCACTGCTTTTGTTCAGCCTTCCTAATTTACAGACAGGAAATTGGAGACTCATTTGTCTCTATAGCTGGGACACTTTGAGGATTTTGAAGTGACTTACAAAAAGCAGAAACTTACTGTCTGACCAAGAGAATCTTGGGCAGTCCTATCGATATGTGGCATCTGCTATGGCATGAGTGGCAGAAAATGTCCTAGCCCAAATCAGTCTCATATGAGGTCTTCAGTAAAATCATCTCCCTTCTCACTCCCCTTTCCATTCCCATTGCCTTGCCCCAAATTCTAACAACCACATGACAAGGAGAGTTACCAGGGAAGGTTATCAGCACAGATAAGTTTGATTTTTAATGTTCTGACTAAGCTTTTTCATTTCCCAACTAGACTTGAAATAGATCCTGGTAAAATGTAGCCATGATGAGACCTCCTGAATGTTCAGACTGTACGCCAGAAGTCTGAAACATGCTTCCATCTGTGACAACATGGACAGGGGACAGAGGTGGAAGCACAGAGGCAGAGGGCATCTCTTGTTTCTCTCTGATGCCCCTTTCCCACTCTTTGTGAGGTTGGCCAAGCTGCCATTAAATGATACAACTTCTATTGACGGGGCAGGTGACACAAGAAAGCCAATTAGATTCTCCTGTCCTGCATTCAAATCTTGGGCACTAACACAGTGGGGCAGGGTAGCAATTAGGACACAGTAGCCACCCTTGACTGCATTCCAGGGGAATCACAAATACTCGGGACCCCAGGAGGGACCCTGACTCCTGATGTCCCTGTGGACTCTTTATTCTTCAGCTTCCCAGTGTCTTTCACATAAATGCCCTTTGGCTATTGTTTATGTCAGAGTTGGTCTCTCTGGCTTACCATGTACAGGTAGTTAAAACTGACCTTAAGCAAACTTATCTCCAGTTAGAGCTTACTCACACCATTAACTGGGTATCAAAGATGCGGTTATGCTCATCTTGAGCCATGGAAAGCTATCGGAAGTAAGAAAGTGTCATCTATTAGGGAAGGAAGCAAGTCATGAGAAGTTCCCCATGGCCCTCAAAGTTTGCCGTGAATTGAACCTGAATTTCAAGCCCATGTGTCAGCTATCTATTGCTGTCTAATGAACCCTCCTGAAACTCAGTGGGTAAAAACAGTAAGAATCTACTCTTGCCCATGAGACAATAGGTCAGCCTTACTGTCTCAGCTGGGGTTCATGGTCTGGTCATCTGTGATTCAGATTGATGGTTTTGCTGAATGTATGCTGGGCTGTCTCTCACATCTGGTGAATTGGCTAGCCATAAAATAGGGCACCTTTGCTGTTCTCCACAGGGTCTTTCCTCCAGCAGAGTAGCCCAGGCAGGCATATGTATATAGCAGAGCTGTTCAAGGCCTCTGAGCTCTCACTTCTGCAGCATTCTGTTAGATAAAGAAAGTCCCAAGGCCAACCCCAGCCCAAGGTCTGGGGATGTAGACTCCACATCTCAATAGCAGCAGATGCAGTCCTATTGCAATGAGCAGGGCCAGGAGGTTGGAAAATTGAGGCCACTTTTACCAGCCATCTATTACACTGTATAAAATTAGTAATATAACTTAACAAAATCGTGGGCCCAGAGAGATTCAGTTGCTTGTCCAAAGTCACAGATTGTTTTAGAACAGGATTTCTCATCCTCGGCACCATTGACATTTTAGACAGGATCATTCTTTGTTCAGGGCTGTCCTGTGTGTAGTAGGTAGGATATTTGGCAGCATCCCTGGCCTCTATTCAGTAGATGTTGGTGTTACCCCTCCTCCCACTCCAGTACTGACAAGGAAACCACATCTCTAGGTGTTGCCCAGTGTCTCTGGTCCAGCAGGTGGAGGGGAAGGAAGGGTTGTAGGAAATCCTTGTTCCCCAGCTGAGAAGCACAGTTCTAAAGTCAAGGCTAGGACTTCCACACTCCCCTCTGCCCTTCACCAGTCTCTTACGAGAAAATAATTCTCAGTAGACTTCAAAATGAGAAGGGGCTATGATTGTCACTATAGTTTGGGGGTGACAAAAGGAGCCCCCTTCTCTTTCCTTTCCATCTTTATTTGTTCTGTCTTGGTTCCCCACGGATCTAGACCCCAGATGCCTGAAAGGTTCTGTGGAGCCACTGGACAGCCCTCCCTCCCCAGCCCCACTGCTCACATTGCCCATCAGACCCGGGTGTCTACAACAGGAAATTGTCACCTACAAAACACAAACGGGCCAATTTTCAATCTCAGTTAACTTCTACAGCAGTTTCTCCCATTGGCAGGCCATGCCGGCTGGATGCAAAAGCACTTGATATTTCCTTTGCTGGATATTTTTCACCCTGTGTCAGTTAGCAGGATGAAGGGCATCTAATAATAATGTATGGTCTGTGCTGGTGCAGCTGGGCTGCCAGCCCTGCAAGGAGTGGGGGTTGCTGAGTGGGGCTCAGGCCATGCCCCACCCTGGGCACTGCTGGGCCTGATTCTCCAGGGTTTGCCAGAGCAGCCAGAGTAATTCCTAGGTGCAGATCGACCCAATGAATAAAACTAGAGAGACTTTTGTACTCAAACACATCAGCACTGAAGGGGACTTAGGGATCATTCTGCCCAATCTCCTCCTCATACACACATGTCAACTTGACCCCAGAGAGACCAATTGGCTTGTCCAAGGTCAGCCAGCCAGTTAATAACAAATCCATGCCTAAAAGTCAGATTTTATCTCAGCCCAGCTTTCTCTTTGTACTTTTATTTGCTTTAAAGTACGTACTTCTTTTCTTTCTCATCTCTATTTTCCAAACTATCAACACCTTATCCTTAACTGAAACTTAAATTCAACAGGTATTGAATGCCTTATATGCATGAAGCTCTGGGTGAGGGGACTCAATCTCTGTCTGAAATGAGCTCACAATCTAATTAGGGACAGGAGGCTGGGTGAGGAGGGGAAGACAGGTGCAAACATAACTAATACACAAGTCAGAACTTGGTCCAACCCAAGAGCATTGATGAGGAGTAGTGGGCGCAGAGAAGAGAGAGATTTGTTCCATGTTGGAATGCGGGTGTGGCTTTTGTCCTCCACAGGTGTCACTGAAGACAAAACCGATCCATCTTCAATCCTAGGCTAGAGTGATGGGAAAGACCAGGGCCTGGGACCTGGGACAGTTACCCTTTATGTCCGCAGCTGGCACCAGGGACAGGAAATTCTGATAAATTCAGAACCACCGCCATCTGGTGGTCATATTAGAGACAGCCTGGGAGAATCTCAAATTTTCCTAGAGTTTCTGAGGATTTTCTTTCAAAAAGTGGGTTGTCTGTATAAAATGACCCAATTTGTGTACAATTGAAAAGGTATATAGAGTTGCAGATAAACGTATAATGGTATGTGCAACAGAAGACTCACCAAAATGTTAAAAGAAGTATCTCTGAGTGATTTATTTCGACTGATGTGTATTTTGTTCTATGAACTATCATTTGATTTTTTAAAAACAGTGAACATAGATATTTTTAACCATTGACAACAATAAAATTCTATTCATTTTGAAGGGGAAAATGGAAAGACTGGGGTTTCTTGAACCAGGATAAATTATTATATTACTTCTTTGTGCTGACTAGCTTTTTAACAGGAATAAAAACAGGTCAAAATGAAACTAAAGACTAGCCTTGAAGAGGGAAAGCAGGGAAAAGATGTTATGCAATGGCAGAGATAATAGCCAGCCCAGTAAAAAAGACACTTTATACTTACATGAGTCCAAGCAGTTTACAAAGTGCTATGATGATCCTTTAACTCACAACATGCCCATCTGGGTTCCTGGCACACAGTGGTTCTACAAAGCTCTATTCTTATCTGTTGGAGCCTAAACTATATTGCCATTTATCTGATTGAATTGCACTGATGTCAGGCACTGTGCCAAGTACTCTACAGGCATCACCACATTTAGTCCTCACTCCATGGGGCAGATACTGTGATCCTTACTGAAGAGATGACATTACTGAAGCTCAGAGAGCTGACACTTCACCACTAACTCATGACACCAGACGCCGCATTGCATTTGGCTTTATATCCCCAGTACCTGCATGGTGGGGCCTGGTGGGTGAGTGAATGGACTAGAGATAGATGGTGTGTTGGTAAAAGTACAAACTGAAACAGGAGGAAAAATTGCATTGAAATGACCCTTTATTGACTACCTACAATGTACTAGACAGCCTGGTAAGTGTTGAGAGTAAATAAGAAAGTCACTTTTTTGTGGGAGGATCAGAATTCCATTATTATTATTATTATTATTATTATTATTATTATTCCATTGGAATTTCAGTAGAAAACAGAGGAAACAATTGAGCACGATTAGAAGAGTTTGTTAGTAATTACAAAGTGTGGAGGAGTGTAGTGATGCCCAAGCTGCAAGTCTCAGCATCACCTGGAGGGCTGGTTAAAATGCAAGCTCCTAGGCCCCACACCTCATTTCCAGTTGGTAAGGACTGAGGTGTGGCCCCCAAACTTGCTTTTCTAGTAAGTTCTCAGGAGATGCTGACACAGCTAATGCAGGGAAACCATCGTGAGGGTGAGAGCAGTAACTTCAGTGGAGGAGCTGTTACTGCCCCAGCACAGCAGGGACAAGGAGGAGGAGGGAGTCCTTAGGAGGGCCACCTTGAAAGGGGATGCTTTTGGTGGTGGGCAATGCTGCCATTCAGAAAGAAGTTCTGAGAATAAACACTGCAGCCCCCTCCTGCCTCCCATCTAACCTGGCCAGAGTTGATGAGGTTCAAATGGCTCAGTCTCCAAGAGTAAACAAGATGGAGACAGTGAAGAGCAGATCTAGGGGACAAATGGAAGACACTGTGCATGCGTGTTGAGTTTAAAGTAATCAGTGAGACATCCACGAGGACATGTCTATAAGGAAACTGAGTGCAGAGTGGAGCTCAGAAAGGAAATTCTAACTTTGACCAGGAAAGCAGACTGTCTCTCTGCACAGCAGGAGGCTGAGCTGAGATGCCTAGAGATCCAGTGGTAGATCCAGATCCAAGGACAGGAGAGACCCCAAGTCATGCTCATAGTACTCAAGAGGCTCGGCCAAAAGGGGAGCTGGGGTGGTCAGGACAGCATCAAGAAGAATCAAGATAAGGATGAGTCTGGGAGAGAACTCAAGCACAGAAATAGGGCAGGGTGGAGATGGGTGGGTGGGAGGAAGGAGATAACTTGATAAAGTCCCTGAAGCACTGATGTCAAGAGAAAGCAAGAAACTGCAGCATCAAAAAGCAAATGTGGCTAAAAAAATTATATAGGTTTCAAGTGTACAATTCTACACTACATCATTTGTATTATTTTGTGTTCTGTGTTCACCACCCAAAGTCTCCTTCCATCAGCATTCACCCTGCCTTTACCCTCTTCTACCACCCCTACCCCCTTTCTCTCTGCTAATCAACACACTGTTTTCTGTGTCTAAGGGTTTTTTCTTAATCACTTCAACTTTTTCTCCCAGCCACCCAACCTCCCTCCCCTCTGATATCTGTCAGTCTGTTCTCTATGTATGAGTCTGTTTCTACTTTGTTTATTTTGTTCATTAGATTCCACGTATAAGTGAAATCATATGGTATTTGTCTGTCTCGGACTGGCTTATTTCACTTAGCATAATACTCTCTAGGTTCATCATGCTGTCCCAAAAGGTAAGATTTCTTTCTTTTTATGGCCAAATGGTATTCCATTGTGTAATGTACCACAGCAATGTCACCCCAATAAATTCACTAAAAAAAGTTTTTTTTAAAACAAATGTGACTCAACATGGCACAAGCCTCTGGGGAAATTCCAACCACACAAACTTCTGGATTCACCCATGACAGACAAGGCCCCCTGGAGGTACCTTCTTCTTGTGCCTTTGATTTCACAACTTCCTCTCCCACTCTGGTACAGTTTCATCAAGAATCTGCTGTTTTCCAACCACTGGTTGTGAATTGCTGTATGGCATGATGTTTTTAGATCTGGAAGACTTTGGAGCATGTTATCAGGGCCCCTGAGAAAATTGGGATGATCAGGAAAACCCCTTCCCTTCAATCTGAATTTTTCATAAGCTTTCTGATACCTCAGATTTCACCATTAAAGATTCATTCCTTTGGCTTAAGGCTTTAATCCTCTATTAAATGTAAACCTCACTGGCAAGCTGATGGTGTTTGGGGAATGAGGTCATACATTAGGCCTTATCTATCACTGACACCTCAATGAGAATGAGTTGACAGTCTTTTCAAGATCCAGGTTTAATAGGGGAGAAGGAAGATAAATATAAAGGTACTGAGGAATTTAGCAGCAGAGGGAGAGAAACTCAGAGAGATAGGATCAGAAACTAACATTTATTGAGGCATTATGCTAATGAGAAAAAGAAAAATAGCTACCTTTTACTGACTGCTTAAATGTGTCAGGTTCCACACTGTGCTTTTACATATAGGGGAATAATTTAGTATGCTATCTATGTTTGTGTATTGTTCTCATCGCTGAAGGGTGCTCAAAGGATCAAGAAGGGCTTTTCTTGCCTCCTTAAGCATAAGGAACTGAGCCTTGGTGGTCTGGGACTGTGCTCCTTCATGTCCCATCATGGGTGCCTTGATGTGATAAAAATATCCAAGTAACAGTGGCTTGCACAATGGGAAAAACATCTCATCTCACAAAATAAGAAGTCTAGGGATGGGAAGCTGTAGGGGGAGCAGTGTCAGTGGGGACCTAGCTCTCGCCTTCCTTCATCTCTGTCATGCTCAGCAGTTGCCTTGATCTTTGAGCTTGTCCTTTGATGGTCACAAAACAGAAGTTGCCATTTCAATCATCATGACACTGGGCTAAGAAAGAGGGAAGTTTTCTCTTCTGTGTCTCTTCTATAATTGAGGACTTGAACCCCTCCCAGCTCACTGCTCTGACATCTTTCTTTTGAACATGCTCTTGGTCCAGGATGGTACCCTCTGCATTCCAGGCAGCAGGATGGGAAAAGGGAAGGAGAGGAGAAGGAGGAGGAGAAAGACAGAGAGGAGGAAAGGGAAAGGGAAGGGAAAGGAAAAGGCAGGCATGAACTGTCTCTCAAAGAAGTTCCCAGAAGCTTTTATTCACCCTTTCCAGCTTGTTGCCTTTGACCAGGATTAGCTACACAGCTCTCCACTCAGCTGCATGGCAGGTTGGTAAAAGCCATTCTGGGCATCTACTTAAACCAGGAGACAATTAGCATGTCAGCCAAAGGGTCAAAAATATATTATGAGACATCCAAAAGGAAACCCTCACCCAAGTTTTGTTTAGGAGGTAGAAGCTCATTATTAGAGAGGGAAAATAGGCTTGCCGGGCCAGGAATCATGGTGAAGAGGTAGATTAAGCATTGGCTTCTCCATAATGAGAAGGTCATAAAGATTGGAGATTTTCATGAGTGATAGAACTAGTATCCCGTTTGAACACAGATCACTGTGAGATACCAGGGAAATTGGACAAGGTATACTTTAACAGCACTTTCCAAAAGCTCTGTGAGCACACCTCTGGATAAAAGGGAACAGTAGCAGCAAGAAGCATACCTGAGTCCTTGGAGAGGACAAAACTTGGGAAGCAAAGCAGGGCAAGTACAGTGGCATCATAGAGCAAAAGGAGTATCACTAACTGGTGGCCCCCAAGAACTGAGACTTAGGCCCCTCCCTCATTCTAAGTCACAACATAGGTTCCCTAGATTTTGTTTATCTTTGGAGATTGACATGGAACACTTCTACACACACTTGTCATTAAATGTCTCAACAATCTAGCTAGTGGGGGCCTTGAGCCAGATTCAATTTGATTTAAAGCAAGAAAGTATTTTGGCATTTGTTGCATTTGAATGCTGTGGAGCAAATCCATGGCTGCTCACTTACATTATTGTCATAGTTACAGAGATCTTATGAGGTTGGTGTTATTTCCTGTGCATTACAGATAAAGAAACTGAAGTTCTGAGAGGTTAAATCACTTATACAAAACCAATTGGTGGCGGGACCATAATTCGCAACCAGAGTTCTCTGACTCCAAAGCCAACATCACTGACCTGGCGCATGATGAAGGTAAAGAAAGAAGGAAGGAAGGAAGGAAGGAAGGGAGGGAGGGAGGGAGGGAGGGAGGGAGGAAGGAAGGAAGGAAGGAAGGAAGGAAGGAAGGAAGGAAGGAAGGAAGGAAGGAAGGGAGGAGGAAGGGGAAGGGACATAAAGGAAAAAGTTACCAACCACAATATTGCCAATAGCCAATGAAGGTCCTGTCTACAGATAGGCAAGCGTAGAAGGTACAACACTTGCAGTTGCAAATGACAGAAATAAAACTACTATAAGCAAAATGATAATGATAATAATAAACTTGTTGGTTTACAACTCTAAGAAGTCCACAAGTCATCTGGCTTCACTTATGGCTAAATCTAGGCTGTCTTTCCCCAAACCTCAAGTCTCCTTTCTACTGTGTTGGTTCCAAATTTAGGTGACAAGATGGTGGTCAGCAACATCATGTTTATATGGTACTAGATCAATAGCCTGAGGAGAAATGAAAACATCTTTTCTCCAGTAGTTCCATCAAAAGTGCCAACACTGTTCTCTTTGGCTTGCAGGATGTCATGTGCCCATTCCTGAACCAATCATGGAAGGCAGGAAGATGGAAGATGATGATGTGGGTCATGTCACCACCTCTGGACTGAAAGTTAGAGAAGGTGACTCTCCAAGGGGAAGTCAGGGTGATTTTACTGTAAAAGAGGGAATGGATGTGGGTGGGCAGTAGCCATAGAAATTAACTGAAAGCAAAGCAAACCCCAAAAGTTCACATGCACATGTGCATGCATGTACACACACATGCACACACACATGCACATGCACATACTCATGAGCTACAAAGATCAGAAAATCAGGCCCATTCTGGACCCAAAAAGGTGAGGTAAACATGATTACCAAGTGCCAGTTTATAGAACTCATTCTCAAAAGCCCCTCTCCTGGCCCTTCCTCAATAGAAAAAGTACCTCTCAGGTAGAAGGAACATAAACCTTTTGAACACCCTGCTCACTTTTTTTTCCTTTTTTTAAAATTTATTTTAATTGCTGTTCTTGTAGTTTTCTATCTTTTACTCCCATCCCAGCCCACTGCCCCAGCCCTCCTCACCTCCCTCCCATTTCCACCCACCTAGTTTTTATCCATGTGTCCTTTATACTTGTTCCTCTAAACCCTTTCTCTTTTCCCTGATCTTCCCTCCCCTCTCCCCTATGGTGACCTGCTCACTTTTTGGCAAAAGGCAGGCACCCTAGGAAAGAGAGCATCAGGACAACCATTGCTGTTTCCAACTCAAGAGCTATCAGATTGGTGCTTTGGGCATATTCCAAGGTGCAATAGTGACAAGGTAATAAAAATGTGCCTGGATGGGGATGCATTCACGCTTGATTGTGTGGCAGAAAATGTACCCTTGTTCCAAACCATCTGCCACCTTGGAAATGACAGTAACAAGACTTAAGCTGTCAGAATGCTTATATAACTTAAATGTTCATGTAGCAGAAATGAAGCTGCTATGTAAATCAGTCAAGTATCATCATGGAAGGCATATGACATGTCTATGTCATTTTCCCAAATAAACAGATTTTACATGGTTGCATCAAAGTACAGGTGCTCTGTCTCCTCCAACAGTCACTGAACTCTGTGCCCAGAGGCCACTCTGCACTAGGATGAGTCAGGGGCTGCCTCACATGTTTGAACCCCCCATATTTCTTTCTTTGCAGGGATTCTCCAAATATCCAATCTCCTTCCAGCATCCCTGGTGCCTCTGACACCCAGGACTAAAAACCAGATTTTTACCAAGCTGAATTCTCATACTAAGAGAATTTTGGATTCTAAGAAGTGGATGATGCTGACTAAACTGAAAAGTGTAAATAGTGTTATTCATTGGTTTAAAGCAAAATGGACAGTCCATCTCTGGCAACTGTTTAGAACCTTTGGGTGAGGATCTATAGGCTCTTGGCTTCCTCTCTTCTTCCCTGCTTTCCCCCCCGGTTTTCTTTTTTTAAATATATTTTATTGGACATACTATTACAGTTGTCCCATTTTTTTCTCCCTTTTATTCCCCTTTGCCCTGTACTCCCTTCCCACCAGCATTGTCCCACTTTAGTTCATGTCCATGGGTAATACATATAAGTTCTTTGGCTTCTCCATTTCTCATACTATTCTTAACCTCCCCCTGTCTAATTTATACCTACCATTTATGCTTCGTATTCCCTGTGTATTTTACCCCATTCTCTCCCCTTCCCCTCCCCACTGATAACCCTCCATGTCATCTCTATTTCTGTAAATCTGTTCCTGTTCTACTTGTTTCCTTAGTTCATTTTTGTTTTGGTTTTGGTTTTGGTTTTAGGTTCAATTGTTAATAGTTTTCAGTTTCTTGTCATTTTACTATTCATATTTTTTATCTTCTTCTTTTTCTTAGATAAGTCCCTTTAACATTTCATATAATAGGGGTTTGGTGATGGTGAAATCCTTTAACTTGACCTTATCAGGGAAGCACTTTATCTGCCCTTCCATTCTAAATGATAGCTTTGCTGGATAGAGTAATGTTGGATGTAGGTCCCTTGCCTTTCATG
>PVKU01007072.1:78061-93328 GCA_004027475.1 Anoura caudifer | reverse complement strand
GACAAATACCATATGATCTCACCTTTAACAGGAACCTAATCAAAAAAACAAACAAACAAGCATAATATAACCAAAGACACTAAAATTGAGAACAAGAGAGGAGAGGGATAGGAATATCCAGGGAAAAGGGGAAGGGATTAGAGCAACAAGTATGAAAGACATATGGACAAAAGCTGGGGGGGGTGGAAATGGAAGGGAGATGGGGAGGGCTGGGGCGGAGGGACGGGATGGGAGTAGAAAACAGAAGACTGTATAAGAACAACAATTAAAATAAAATTTAATTAAAAAAAAAGAAAAAAAAAAAGACATCTCTTTATGTAGATATTGGGTTGGCCAAAAAGTTCATTTGTTTTTTTCCATACCATGACTCTAGTAGGGCTTACTTGTCTTTAACTTCATTCCAGACAGTTTTGTTAGATTGTATTGTAACAGCTGTCATATCAGCGTGCATTTAAAAACACTTATCAAATTGGTGAATTTTTTGTAGCCATTTTATATTGATGGAAGAAAATATGCAACATTTTCAGCATATTATGCTTTATTCATTCAAGAAAGGTAAAAACACAACTGAAATGCAAAAAAAAGAAAAAAAAGATTTGTGCAGTGTATGGAGAAGGTGCTGTGACTGATTGAATGTGTCAAAAGTGGTTTGTGAAGTTTCTTGTTACTATTAACATTTTGGCAAAATTATTCTTTGCTGTGGGGATGTCTTAAATGGGAAGTTGTTTAGCAGCACCCTGGCCTCTACCCGCTAGATGACAATAGTGGGAGATAGCTGACATAACTCAAAATATCCAAATCAACAAAGTTATTGGTGAAAATGGAAAAAAAATGTATCTTTTATTTTACAGAAAAGGCCATATGGACTTTTTGTCCAACTCAATATATCTAAGGACATGGTGAAAAATAGTGACAAAACTTAGGTTTAAAGGGGTAAGTACCCTGTAGAAGTTTAAAAGCAAAGCTGAAATTCAAATTCAATGTCTATTTTGACTCCAAAGTCCCCTATATACCTTTATACAATGCAGCTTCTTGTGGGGCCAGCCCAAGCTGACTTCACAGACAAACTGTGCCTAAAAGGATGACTGGGACAGGAATGTAATAGAGAAAAAGGTTACTGCTTATGAAATAAACCCCACAGACAGAATCTCTTTTTTTTCCAGTCATTAAGGCAACATGTTTCAGTTATCCAGACTTATTGAGTTATCCATACAATTATAGCTTACCAAATTAGAAGGCCAACACTCTAGGAATTTTTTAGAAGTTATCACCATGACTTTAATTTTGAGTACCTGCAATTACACAGAAATTCAGTTCAACAAACTTTGACTGAAGCATCATGTGCCAAGAAGAAGTATGCTAAGTACTAGAGACACATGCTCTCAAGGAATTCAAATAATATACATAAGTGATTCATTAAAAGACATGCAAATGTAAGTCATTGTGTCCTGGATTTTGTTACACTTCCAGTCACAATATAATTCCTATGATTTTACCTTTCTGACTTTCATCTGTAAAATTATAAAGTTGTAGTAGCTGATCTTTAAGAAATTTTTTTATAATCTAACTGTACTGGAATCTTGCAAAAAATGTCTGCTTTAAGTGAATGCTTTTCTCTTTAAATTTTTGCAGCATTTTATTGTTTGATATTTGATACTGAGCAATAACACTGTTATCCTTTGCTTTCTCTTGGTTGGCAGGTAATGGCAGTTGATACAGACAGAAAATACAAACATTTCTATTGCCCAAGGAGGACCATACCCTAAGAAATTTTCCCATTATATGATCATGGAGATGTAAGTTTAAATGTCTATCCTCCATGAGTTTGGTGGTTTCTTTCTAGAACCATTAGACTAAAACATTGATTCCTTAATACTAGTATATGGATGGGCTACATCAGAATCACCTGAAGTGTAAGTTGTATTTTTTTAGAGCGGAAAGTGGAGGTGTGTATTTGTAGCAAGGGACCCAGGTGATACTGATAAGCTTAGAAAATACTTGAAAAACAGAGGCTATAAAACCTATTTATTTAATTCCCCAGTCTCAGAATAGGATCAGATTTAATCCTAAACTGGGATCAGATTTTTCAATTTGTAGTAGTGACTACCAGAGTTAACAATACAAATGGTCAGATTGCTGTTTATTAGATATAACCTGAATCATTCATTCTGTGGTTTCAGATTCATTTACTGTCCCTGGTAATTGGTACCCTGTAATTCTGGGCTCAATGACTCTATGATATACTGATACCTAGGCCTAATTCAGTCACCAGTTTGTAAAACCAATGCAAACAAAATCTGCCACTAGCCAGATACTATAAGCCTCATTGTTTTCAAACATTATTCAAAACCTACTTTCATTTGAAATATAAAATTTTTATGCTTATATAAGTAATACATGATCTGTAATAGAACATTCAGAAAATGAAAGTAGGTAATCAGGAAAATATAAAACCAATGTTAATCCTGTCGTTTAGGGTATATGCTTCAGAAGACTATATGTACATATATAGACATGTATATGTATGTGTGTGTATAGAACTACTTTTTAATTATTTTTTAAATTTATTGTTCAGTTACATTTGTCCCACCTTTTTCCCCCTTGCTCACCCCAACCCCATCCCCCCCCACTCCCACAGTCAATCCCACCCAATTGTCCTTGCCCATGAGTCCTCTATCCTGTTCCTTTGCCTGTCCCTTCCTCTTCTTTCCCCCACTCTCCCCCTTGCCTCTGGTTACTGTCAGTTTGTTCTGTATTTCTTTTCTTTTTTGTTGTTTAGTTTTATTTCATAATCATAAACTTAACTCTGTAAACCAGTTAGACTTGGAAGGGGTAAGGAAAATATGGAACCCAGTGAACTACATCAAGAGCACAAAGATTATAGAACATTCCAAGCAGATGGGGGTGAAGGGGTGCTCTCCTGAGCTACAAAAGGAATGGTCTTGTGGTTGAGATAAAACACAAGTCAAAGCTATTAGAGTTGTCCATAGTCAGTGATGGTGATCTTCTGGCTGGTTCTGCCATTCCTGGACTTGTAGCGCTCCATGGCTGTCACAACATCCATGCCGTCTTTCACCTGGCTACATGCTTGCCATTTAGCCACTGGGTCTTGGCAGTGCAGGTGAAACTGGAAACCGTTTGTGTTGGATCCAGCAGTCACCATGGACAAGATGCCAGGACCTGTGTGCTTCAGGACAAAATTCTTATCATCAAATTTCTCCCCATAGATGGACTTGCCAACTGTGCCATTGTGTCATGTGAAGTCACCACCCTGGCACATAAGTCCCAGAATAATTCTGTGAAAGCAGGAGCCTTTATAACCAAACCTTTCTCTCCAGTGCTCAGAGCACAAAAGTTCTCTGCTGTTTTTGGAACTTTGTCTGCAAACAGCTTGAAGGAGACTTGGTGCAAAGGCTGGCCGTCTGCAGTGACGTTGAAGAACATGGTGGGGTTGACCATGGCTGGGTGCGGGAAGGTCTGATGCGGGGACAGTGTCTGCAAGGCTTGTACTTTCTTTAAATTTTTTACTGAGTGCTTATAATTTGAGGGTGTATAGGAAAGCAAAATTCATTATGCCATGGAAAAAGGTCACCAAAAAACTGATCATTCATACAATTAGTCCTCCTCAGAAATTCCTCCATGCTAAACAACAGCATTTATACCCTTGATCACATTGTTGGGCCTTTGTTGACTATTGAATGCTAGCAATGCAAAAATTACAAATAATGGCAAGTTGAAATTATAAATCTTTCAAAATATATAAAATTTTATAAAGTTGAAAGTGGTGTTGGATAACTGCTTCAACACACAAGCCACTGACACATTAATTAAGTCAGTTACTAACTGAAATGAAGAAAATCTACATGGATTGATAAGTGATGGGTGTTTTGATACCAAATTAATAAAGAATCTTTACAAGGAACAGTGAATTGTTCAAATGTTTTGGCAAAAACAACTCTTTATGCTACAGTAATAAAAAATGAGGTGTATCATATGATACTTTTATTGGAAAAATGTCTCAAATCCCCCAAACAATTCTTACTTCATTCTTTGTCCATTCTAAAAATTAGTGCATAGTTGCAATTAAAGCCTAAAATATTTTAAAATATGAGATTAAACAAGCTTATTTTCATAATTTTGTTTCATTTTTCTAGATGAAGTTCTAAACAAACCTTGGTTCCATAATTTGTGATGAAATTTTATTTCCCTTTTAGGTTGATTACATTGATATGTCTAGTTAACAACCCATCACCACACGTTGTTAAAATTTTTTTCTTGTGATGAAAACTTTTAAGATCCACTCTCTTAGCAACTTTCAAATATATAATACAGTAGTATTAACTATAGTCACCATGTACATTTCATCTCCATTACTTATTTTTTTGTAATGAAGTTTATACCTTTTGACCACCTTCACCTGTTTTGTCCACCACCATCCCCCACTTCTGGCAACCACCAATCTGTTCTTTATGTCTATGATTTTTTTTTCAGATTCCACATATAAGTGAGACCATACAGTATTTGTCTTCCTCTGTCTTATTTTACTTAGCATAATGCTAAGTGACTTTGATTTTTTTGTGTGTGCTTTGGTGTCATATCCAAAAAAACATTGCTGAGTACTGGCAAGCATGGCTCAGTTGGTTGGAGTGTCATCCTGTAAACCAAACTGTTGCAGGTTCAATCCCTGTCAGGGCAGCATACTTAGGTTGTAGGTTGGATCCCCTGGTCAGGGCATGTAGGGGAGGCAACCAATCAGTGCTTGTCTCTCACATCGATATTTCTATCTCTCCTCCCCTCTCTCTCTCTCACTCTCTTTATCTCTCTTGAAAAGCCATGAAAAAATGTCCTCAGGTGAGGATATAGATAGATAGATGATAGATAGATAGATAGATAGATAGATAAAAAAATTGCCAAGACCAATGTCAAGGAACCTTTTCCATTTGTTGTCTTCTAAGAGTTTTATGATCATATCTTACATTTAAATCTTTAATCCATTTTGAGTTAATTTTTGTGAATTGTATAAAATAGAATTCTAATTTTATTATTTTACATGTGAATATCCAATTTTCCCAGCTCCATTTATTGAAGACACTGTTTTTTCTTCATTGAGTTTTCTTGGTACTATTATCAAATAATAGTCAAATGTGTAAACACATAGACATGGGCCTGTTTCTAGGCTCTTTTTTTTTTTCATTTTTACCAGTAACTTTATTGATTTGGATTTTTTAAAATATCTTTTATTGATTATGCTATTACAGTTGTCCCATTTTCCCCCTTCACTCCCCTCCACCCTGCATACCCCCTCCCACCCACACTCCCCCCCTTTAGTTCATGTCCATGTGTCATACATATAAGTTCTTTGGCTTCTACATTTCCCATACTACTCTTACCCTCCCCCATCTATCTTCTACCTACCATCTATGCTTCTTTTGCCCTGTACCATTTCCCCCTCTCTCCTCCTCCCACTCCCCTGTTGATAACCCTCCATGTGATCTCCATTTCTGTGTTTCTGCTCCTGTTCTAGTCATTTGCTTAGTTTGTTTTTGTTTTAGGTGTGGTTGCTAATAATTATGAGTTTGCTGCCATTTTACTGTACATGTTTTTTATCTTCTTTTTCTTAGATAAATCCCTTTAACAATTCATATAATAAGGGCTTGGTGATGATGAACTCCTTTAACTTGACCTTATCTGAGAAGCACTTTATCTTCCCTTCCATTCTAAATGACAGCTTTGCTGGATAGAGCAATCTTGGACGTAGGTCCTTGCCTTTCATGACTTGGAATACTTCTTCCTAGCCCCTACTTGCCTGCAAGGTCTCTTGAGAAATCAGCTGACAGTCTGTTGGGAACTTCTTTGTAGGTAACTGTTTCCTTTTCTCTTGCTGCTTCTAGGATTCTCTCCTTAATTTTAATCCTGGCTAATGTAATTATGATGTGCCTTGGTGTGTTCCTCCTTGGGTCCAACTTCTTTGGGACTCTCTGAGCTTCCAGGACTTCCTGGAAGTCTATTTCCTTTGCCAGATTGGGGAAGTTCTCCTTTGTTATTTGTTCAAATAACTTTTCCACTTGTTGCTCTTCCTCTTCTCCTACTGATACCCCTATAATTTGGATGTTGGAACATTGGAAGATGTCCTGGAGGTTCCTAAGCCTCTCCTCATTTTTTTTGAATTCTTGTTCCCTTCATTCTGTTCTGATTGGATATTTCTTTCTTCCTTCTGGTCCACACCATTGATTTGAGTCCCAGTTTCCTTTCCGTCACTATTGATTCCCTGTACATTTTCCTTCATTTTACTTAACATAGCCTTCATTTTTTCATCTAATTTGAAACCAAATTCAACCAATTCTGTGAGCATCCTGATTACCAGTGTTTTGAACTGTGCATCTGATAGGTTGGCAATCTCTTCATCGCTTAGTTGTATTTTTCTGGAGCTTTGATCTATTCTTTTGTTCGGGACATTTTTTTTTTTGTCTTGATGTGCCTGTTACATAGTAAAGGGTGGAGCCGTAGGTGTTCACCAGGGCAGGGCAACCCACATCGCTGGGTTGTGATGCTGTATGTGGGGCAGTGGTCAGGGGTCTGAGAGGGAACAGTGGTGCTTACTCCACTTTCTGCCAGATTTCAGTCACTTCCCCTGTTTCCCACAAGCAAATCGAGCCCTTCTGGTGCTGATTCTCATGTGGGTGGGTTTGTGCATGTTCTAGGACCCTGTGGGTCTCTCCAATGGACTCTCTTGTGAGGCTGGGAGTCTCTCCCAGCATCTCAAATCCCACAGGTGTTTTCAATTAGTGGTTTGAGGCTTTATTTCCCCGCACTGTGTCCCTGGGTTCTGTGGTCCGTCTCACTCCCCCTTTGTTTCACCTGGTTTATCTGCACGCAAATGTGGGACTTCTTGGTCTACCAGCTGCTGCCTTGATGGCCAGCTATAGCCTTACGTGCCCCATTCCACAATCCTGTGGCTCACTGGGTCTGCCAGCTGCTGTCAGCCGCCACCTTGTTGCAAGTCCTCTCCGTCTTGGCTGCCAGACTCCGCTCCTCCTACTGGTCTGGATGAGTGTGTCTTCTTTAACTCCTTGGTTGTCAGACTTCCATACAGTTTGATTTTCTGTCAGTTCGGCTTGTTTTTTGTTTTTAAATTGTTGTTGTCCTTTTGGTTGTGCGAGGAGGCACCATGTGTCTACCTATGCCTCCATCTTGATCGGGAGTCTATTTCTAGGGTCTTAATTCTGTTCCATTGGCCTATGGGTCTGTTTTTATGCCAGTACCATATTGTTTTTATTATGATTGTTTTGTAATATTGTTTGAAATCAAGAAGTGTGATGCCTCCAGCTTTGTTCTTCTTTCTCAGGATTTCTTTAGTTATTGGGATTTTTTTGAGGTTCTAAATGAATTTTAGGATTTTCAAATAGTCCTGTAAAATGCCATTGGAATCTTGATAGCGACTTTTTTGTCCAACAAGTTGTTGAACCTCTTCATGAACTTCTGCACTCCCATGAAAATATTGTTGTTCATGGGTTGTTGTCAAAATTTGTGTTTCTGTGGGGGCAAAGACTCATACTTTTATTCTACCATCTTGTTGATATTACTTTCCTGACCTAGGATTTAGAACCAGGTTTGTCTCCCTTTATCCACATCCTTGCCAACACTAACTGTTTGTTCATTTGTTGATAATAGCCATTCTGACAGGTGTAAGGTGGTAGCTCATTCTGAGTTAGATTTGCATTTCTCTGATGATTAGTGATGTCGAGCAACTTTTCACATGTCTATTGGTGATCTGTATGTCCTCTTTGGAGAAGTATCTATTCAGGTCTTCTACCCAATTTTTAATTGGGTGGGTTTGTTTTTCTGATGTTTTCTGGCTTCTTTATAAATTTTGGGTGTTAACCCTTATCAAATGAATCATTGAAAAATAGTTTTTTGTTTTGTTGATGGTTTCTTTTGCTGAGCAAAATGTTTTTAGTTTGATGTAGTCCCATTTGTTTTTTTTTCTTTTGTTTCCCTCACCTGAGGAGCTATATCAGAAAAAAAATTGCTAAGATTTTACTGCCTATGTTTTTTTTCTAGAGGTTTTATGGTTTCAAGCCTTACACTTAACTCTTTAATCTATTTTGAGTTTAGTCTTGTATGTGGTATAAGAAGCTGGTCTAGTTTCATTTTTTTGCACATATCTGTCCCGTTGTATGTTTTTGCCTCCTTTGTCAAATATTAATTGACTATATGAGCATGGATTTATTTCTGGCCTCTCTATTCTGTTCCATTGATCTATATCTCTGTTCTTATGCCAGTACCATGCTGTCTTGATTACTGTGACCTTATAGTCTACTTTGATATTAGGTAGCATAATACCTGCAACTTTGCTCATCTTTTTCACAATTGCTGAGGATATTCAGGGTCTTTTATGGTTCTATATGAACTTTTGGACTATTTGTTTTAGTTCTTTGAAATATGCCATTGGTATTTTGATAGGAATTTTGTTGAATCTGTTCATTGCTTTGGGTCATGTGGACATTTTAATGATGTTAATTATTTTGTTGGTGGGAATACAGATTGGAGCTAAATATAGTGTGGAGATTCCTAAAAAAATTAAAAATGGAACTGCCTTATGTCTCAGGAATTCCACTTTTTTAAAAAAGATTTTATTTATTTATTTTTAGAGAGAGGGGAAGAGAAGGAGAAAGAGAGGGAGAGAAACATCATTGTGTGGTAGCCTCTCATGTGCCCCCTACTGGGGACCTGGCCTGCAACCCAGGCATGTGCCCTGACTGGGAATCAAACTGGTGACCCTTTGGTTTCCAGGCCCATGCCCAACCCACTGAGCTACACCAGCAAGGGCCCACTTCTTAGAATATATTATCCAAATAAACCTGAAATAATAATTCAAAGGAATATATGCAACTGTATGTTCATTGCACTGTTATTTACAATAGCCAAGGTATGGAATCAATCCACATGCTCATCAGTAGATGAATGGATAAGGAAAAGCTGTGGTACATTTACACAATAGATTACTATATGGCAATAGAAAAAAAAGAAATTCTTACCTTTTGCAATAGCATAGATGAAACTGGAGACTACTATGCTAAGTGAAATAAGCCAGTCAGTGAAAGACAAATACCATATGATCTCACTTATATGTGAGATTATATATTAATGAACAATATAAACTGACAAACAAAATAGAAACAGAGGCATGGGTGCATGGAACAAACCAACAGTTGTTAGAGGGGAGTAGGGAGGGGAAACTGGATGAAAGAAGATAAAGGGATTAGCCAAAGAATGTATATGCATAATGCATAAACACAGACAACAGTGTGGTGATGGTGTGAGGGAAAAGGGGGCAAGGGCTGGGTGGGGATGGGCAAAGGAGAAGAGAATGGGGACATCTGTAATAGTGTAAACAATAAGACTAAAGTTAAAAATAAAAAGCTGTGGTACATAAATACAATGGAGTAACACTCAGCCATAAAAAAGTGAAATTTTACCTTTTGCAATAGCGTGGAACCTAGAGGGTATTATGCTTAGTGAAATAAGTCAGACAGAGAAAGACAAATACCATATGATTTCACTTATATGTAAAATCTAAAGAACAAACAAAATAGAAACAGACTCATAGATACAGTGAACAGACTAACAGTTGTCAGGGGGATAGGGGGTTGAGTGAAAAAGGTGAAGAGATTAAGCAATACAAATTAGTAGTTACAGAATAGTCATAGAGATGTAAAGTACAGCACAGGGAATATAGTAAATAATATCATAATAACTATGTATGGGGCCAGGTGTGTACTTGAAATATCAGGGGGACCACTCTGTTAAGTTCATGATTTTCTAACCATTATGCCATACACCTGAGACAAAACAGAATAATACATATTGAATGTAAACTGTATTTGAAAGTATGTAAGTAAATAAAATCAGTTTTTATTAATTAAATGTTACATTCTTTGCACTGTACAATGCCACCTTCTTTTCTAATTATATCCATTTAGAATGTGTGTATAAAATAAAACATTACTTTTTATTTAACAAGACCTATTAGTAGCTTTCAACACAATTGACCCATCCCTCCTCAAAGATTTTTCCTGCCTTAGTTTTTAGTAAGCTATTTTTCTGTTTTTTTTTCCCCCTATTTATTTGGTTACTTCCCAGTCCCTTTTTCTAGGTCTTTTTCCTCTATCTGATCCTTTATTGCTGGAGTATGCAGGATTCTTCCTGGGCCCTTTGCTTTCTAATTCTGTGCACTTTTTCTAAGAAATGTCACCCACTCCTATGACTTCAACTATCATCAGTAGTCTGATGACTCCCATATTTTTATCTCCAGCATACTCCATTTCTATAAGGTTAAGACTATATCTAACTTCATATTCTACATTTGCATATATCATAGATACTTCAAATTCAATATGTTAAAATTGAACTAATTGTCTTTTTTCCCCTTAAACCTGATTATTTTGGGGGGTTCTCAAACTCAATAAATGGTAATAGTAATCCACTGAACCGTTCAAGCCATATGCTTAAACTTATCTTTTCCTTCTCCTTCTCCTTCACACAGTATATACAGTGAGTCAAAAAGTCCTGTCAATTCTACTTAAAAATATATTCAATTGATTAGCTTTTCTACATGTCCACAACTATAACTTACTAACCACGAAGCTGTTAACAATGCCTATTGCATAGCTCCAATAACTTCTTAACTAGTTTCATCATAAAACCTTTTGTGCTCATTCCAATATTTTCTTCACATAGCAAAGAGTAAGATTTTTTAAGTGCAAATCTGATTATTTCATTGTCTTGATCTCATTTCTCTTTGCAACTCCCTAATCAGTAAATCAAACTTCTTAACATTGCCAAGTCCCTGCCTACTTCTCTTCTGTCTCATATTCTACTTTTCTCCCCACATTATTTCAGGTATACTGGCTTTCTCTCATTTCTTTAAATATGACACATTTTATCCTGCCTCAGGCATTTGCCCATGTTGGTTTATCAAACCCAATTCCTTAACATAGCTCATTCTTTTTTATATTGGCTTTTTATATTATATTTTATTGATTATGCTATTACAGTTGTCCCATTTCTCCCCCATCATTTCCCTCCACCCTGCACACCCACTCTCACCCACATTCCCCCCTTTAGTTCATGTCCATGTGTCATAAGTTTTTTAGCCTCTACTTTTCCCACATTATTCTTGCCCCCCTGTCTATTTCCTACCCACCGTCTATGCTGCTTATTCTCTGTACCTTCCCCCCTCCTCCTCCCACTCCCCTGTTGCTAACCCTCCATGTGATCTCCATTTCTGTGTTTCTGCTCCTGTTCTAGTCATTTGCTTAGTTTGCTTTTGTTTTAGGAGTGGTTGTTAATATCTGTGAGTTTGCTGTCTTTTTACTATCATTTTTTATCTTCTTCTTCTTAGATAAGTCCCTTTAACATTTCATATAATAAGGGCTTGGTGATGATGGACTCCTTTAACTTGACCTTATTTGAGAAGCGCTTTATCTTCCCTTCCATTCTAAATGATAGCTTCGCTGGATAGAACAATCTTGGATGTAGGTTCTTGCCTTTCATGACTTGGAATACTTCTTTCCAGCCCCTTCTTGCCTGCAAGGTCTCTTTTGAGAAATCAGCTGACAGTCTAATGGGAACTCCTTTGTAGGTGACTGTGTCCTTATCCCTTGCTGCTTCTAGAATTCTCTCCATTTTAATCTTGGCTGATGTAATTATGATGTGCCTTGGTGTGTTCCTTCTTAGGTCCAACTTCTTTGGGACTCTCTGAGCTCCCTGGACTTCCTGGAAGTCTATTTCCTTTGCCAGATTGGGAAAGTTCTCCTTTATTATTTGTTCAAATAACTTTTCCACTTGTTGCTCTTCCTCTTCCCCTTCTGGTACCCCTATAATTCGGATGTTGGGACGTTTAAAGATGTCCTGGAGGTTCCTAAGCCTCTCCTCATTTTTTTTTTTTGAATTCTTGTTTCTTCCTTCTTTTCTGTTCGGTTGTTTCTTTCTTCCTTCTGGTCCACTCCATTGATTTGAGTCAGTTTTCCTCCCATCACTATTGGTTCCCTGTGCATTTTCTTTCGTTTCATTTATTGTAGCCTCCATTTGTTCACCTAATTTGCGACCAAAATCAACCAATTCTGTGAGCTTCCTAATGACCAGTGCTTTGAACTGTGCATCTGATAAGTTGGCTACCAGCGCTTTGAACTGTGCATCTGATAGGTTGGCTACCCCTTGGTCGCTTAGATGAATTAGCTCTGGGGCCCTGATCTGTTCTCCTGTTTGAGCCATCCTTGTTTTTTTTTTTTTTTTTTTTTTGGTCTGGTTGTGACTATCATGTAGTGAGGGGCAGGGCCTTAGGCGTTCACCAGGGTAGGACAACCCAGTTGCAGAGTTGTGCTGCTGGATGTGGGGGCAGGGTCTGAGAGGGAACCATGGCACTTGCTCCACTCTCTCGGCTTCCAGTCCCTTCTGCCACTTTCCCCAAGCAAATGAGGCCCTTCTGGTGCTGATTTCCATGTGGGCAGGCTCGTGCACATTCTAGTACCCTGTAGATCTATCCAACGAAATCTCCTGTGAGGATGGGACTCTCTCCCAGCACTGCAACCCCCACAAGTGTTCTCAATCGGTGCTTTTTAGGCTTTATTTCCTTGCGCTGGGGCCCTGTGCTACGCGGTCTGTCTTGCTGCCCATTTTTGCCTGGTTTATCTGCACGCAAATGTGTGGCCACAGTCAGCCACCTTGTGTGCCTGGCTTGGCCTGCTTGTTACCTCCCTGCACTCAGTAACCGCTTCCTCTGCTACCAGGACCACTAGCTACCACTTCTTCCCGTGACCCCTCTCTGCCAGCCACCAACTGCGCCCCTCTTACCCATCTGGGTGAATCGTTGTGGGACTTCTGTACAATTCAATCCTCTACCTATTCTGGTTGGGGTTTTTTTTTTTTGGTTCTATATCTTTGTTGTTCTTAATCTTGGTTGTGAGAAGAGGCACAGTGTGTCCACATATGCCTCCCTCTTGGCCAGAAGTCAACTCATTCTTTAGATATCTTAACTATCACATTTCATTTTGGTCTCTTGAAAACTAGATTATGTTCTTCATTATATAATTCTATAGTATTCAGTGCTCTGCCACTAGTAATTATTTAATTATATGTTTCTTTCTTATAGTGTTGAAATATAAATGTTACGAGGGAAGGAATAGTGATTGTGTTATTGATTATTGTGTTCTCATTACCTGGCATATTGTAAACCTGTTGGAAATAAATTACATGTATCAATGTACTACAGTCTATTCCACTGATAAATAAAAATAAGTTTCAGATTATTGCTCATTATAGTTCATTAATGTCATAGTCCAAAAATACTAAGGTGTAAAATTGAAAGATATATGTATGTCTATGACATAGCCTGTACTTCATTCTCTGTTGCAATCCTATTTTAAAATGTGCCTGAGCTGTTGATTCGAAAATTTTAATTTGTATTATATACTGCTCGAAAGTTATGCATTATTCATTTAATGTCAAAATGCCCAGAAGTACTTTTAATTCTTCCTTATTTCCTACTGTGATTTTTCAAATCCTGCTGGGTCAGGTGGTGTTGACTCATCTTAGAAAATATACTCATTTGACTTCATTATTTGACTTTCAAATAAGAATTCTTTATATTACAAAAAAAAAAGAAACATTTTCTCTTCTCTCTCTTAGATACAAAACCAGGAGCCAAGTAACTGTTGTCTAAAAGAGAGTCACTTTATTATAAAGACACAGATAGGTTAAAAGGAAATATGTAGGAAGGGATATACAATACAAAAAAATAATCCAAGGAAAGCTGGAGTGGCTATATTGATATCATATAAAATAGATTTCAGAATAAGAAATATTACCAAGAGTAAAGACAGACATTTCATAATGATAAACAGGCTAATTCTTTAGGAAGACATAACAATCCTAAATGTGTATGCACCTACAAAAGGGATTGAATATACATGAAGCAAAAACTGACAAAAATGAAACACAAAATAAATAAAACATGATTATGGTTGGATATTTCAACCCAATTTTCTCAGTAATTGATAGAACAAGTAGAAAGAAAATCAGTAAGATTATAAAAGATTTGAAGAATTTGATCAATGAACATGACTTACTTGGCACTTATATAAAATTCCAATCAACAACAGCAAAATACATATTCTTTTCAACTAAAATAGCCATATTTGGGACTATAAAGCTAGTATTAATACATTTAAAAGAAGCAAAATGATACAAAGCATTGTTCTCTGATCACAATGCAGTTAAATTAGGAATATGTAAGTTATGTCAAAAGTCCCTAAATATTGGGAACTTAAAAAACACATTTATATGTAACACATGGGTTAAAGAAATCAAAAGTTAAATCAGAATATATTTTTTACTGCATGAAAATGAAAACATGGAATACTAAAATTTGTGTGTTATAGCTAAAGACATGCATGCTCAAGGGAAATTTGTGGTATTAAGTGCTTACTATATTAGAAAGGAAAAAAGTATTAAATCAACAATCTAAGCTTCCATCTTAACTAGAAATAAAAGCAAATTCAACCCAAAATTTGGAATGAAGAAAATAATAAAGAAAGGGAATCAATGAAATTGAAAACAGATAAACACTAGAAAAAAATCAGTGAAATCAAAAGCTACTTATTTGAAAAGATTTATAAGCCTTAACTAATGTGATCAAGAAAAAAAAGGAGGAGAAACAAATTATAAATATCAGGAATTAAAGAGGGAACACCACTAGAGATCCTACATATATTAAAAGGATAATAAAACGTTATGGAAAACTTCATGCCAAGAGATTTCACAACTTACATGAAATTTTTTTTTAATAGTTTCTAATTTTTATTGTGATGTCATCACTCTGGACAAATGTGGGTTAGAACTACGCTCTTGGAATGAATACATGGGTAAATGAACACCAATTCAGCCACTTCTGTGTGCCAGAATGGTAGCCATTTGGTTCTCAATTTCTTTCTTCTATCCAAGGCCCCACCACTCACTGACAGACCTAGGATTCAGACTGAAGTTTCCTGCTTCACAGCCCAGGACTCTTTTTTTTTTTTTTCAATTACAGTTGACATTCAACATTATTTCAAGTGTACAGCATGGTGGTTAGACAATCATATACATTAAAAAGTGATCCCCCAATATTTCAAGTACCAACCTAGCACTATCTGTAGTTACTACAATATTATTGATTATATTCCCTATGCTGTGCTTTTTATCCCCATGACTATTTTTTTAATTAAA